>JAGDQP010027206.1:0-25216 GCA_022664845.1 Lepisma saccharinum
AAAGGAAACAGTAAAAAGGACTTTTGCAAAGCCTTTATTACTTTTATTTATAATTGTATCAAGAAAACTTTTGTTCTTTACATGTCCCACTTCACATGCTGTAATCAATCATCCGTGCGAAATTTCGTGTAAACAAAAGATTTGCAGAACACGTAAGAAGTGTCTGTAAATGACAACGATCTCTATCTAAAAGCGATACTGGACTGACTGATGTCATTGAAATTTTAATGAATATATAAAACCAGGTAGCGGAGGGAATACTTAATCTTGTTTCTCCACTTCAAGTCTAAACCAAAATGGACAAAAATTTTCAGTTCTAAGTTTTTACACTTGTTATCCCTATGCGGTCCGCTTTTTTTATTTGTGACTTAAATCTTGAAAATAATGTAATTACTACGCTATACTATATAATATTATTATACATAGCTCCAGAATTTAAAACATAAAAAAACGGGTAACAGCAATAACAACGTAAAAAAACATTGCACTGAAAATTTGGTCAATATTGGATAATATAAAACTGGATTAGACTGGAAGTGGACAATAATGAGGTTAATGTTTGCTCTGACGTCTATTTTCAACATTAATAAGTCACTCCAGTATTGTTACGTAGAGCTTGATGGTAAGTGACAAATAAGATTAACTGTTCAAATTTATCTTGGGGAAATGTTGCCAATAATAATAATAAAAAAGGATGATACGTTACAAAAACAGAAAAACACGATTTTTAATAAATAATAATAACAATAACCCTTTAAAGACATACTTTCTTCTTAAACAATATGTACTAAACGGTAAAAAATAATTTTGTTTATGCATGTCTTAAAAGAAAAGCGCGTGGTACGCTCTCGCATATACAGTCACTTTATAAATTCTTGAATTGGCGCGCCGCATGCTTTTCTTTTTAATCATGCATAAATAAAATTATTTTTTACTTTTTAGTACGAATTGTTTAAGAAAAGTTTTACTCTAGCACCGAAGTACGTTCGGTACTCTAGCACCGAAGAATTCTTGCAATTCCAATCTTTATTTCAAGCCCAACTGCCCTTAGGGATACAGAATGAGAGAAATGCTAAACGGTTTGTGTAATAGGCCAGGACAAACAAACTACCTATTACAGGGAAAGGGAAACTAAAGTTAACAGTTACAAACAAGTAATTCTCAGATATTAATTTGCAACCGTTTCTCCTACATTATACTTTGGTCTTGCCGGTACTACTTTCTTTATCCATGTCTAATATGGGAAGTAGTAAATAAACGAGAGGAAAGGAGTCAACCAGAGCCTTATTTGAAGGTTTCATCCCATCATTTTTCTGTTGAAGTTGAGGAAAAGCCCTAGAAAACCTTAGTGAGGATTGTCGGCCGCTGGGATTAAATCCAGGACATCCTGAATGAGGAGCAAAATAGAACCTCTTCTACTGAGCTACGGCCGTTCGGTAGCAACGCTGGAGTACGAATCTATTGCTTAGATGAATATTGTGTAGCTAGCTTGAGCTTACTGATATTTCGTAACTGTGCGGGCCGCGGTGACTAATTGATAGAGCGCTCATCTCTAGTGCCTGGGATTTTCGGTTCGATTCCGGCTCGTGCCAAGTGGGCTAAGTGGTGGACAAACACAGTGTGCGTGGGTTTTCTCGGGGTTCTCCCGTTTCCTCCCACTCTCTTCAGTCTACCAATTCTCTCAGCATCATCCATTCATCCACCAAGCTAAAAGTTACCTTTTAAGACCTTAAACTTCAAATTCAAATTTCTGTGTGTTGTCACAAAAGCCAGAAAAAAAAATATTGAGACTGTAGCTTTAATTGAATGGTTCACGATTCTTTTCCCCTCTCCCAAACAGATTTCCGTGTTGCAATGCAAAATTATTTGACTCAAAATACATCGTAAGCAAAATATTCCTCGGCATCAGGTTCTTTATTTCAAATAGGCTAGTTGTGGAATTAAATATGTAATGAAGTGATATAAAATTATGTAAAACTAAAATTCACTACTTCTGTGTGCGTGGTCACAACACAGGTTAAATTCCTGGAGGGGTCCACTACGGTCTATGGACGCTATGGTTCGGAGCCTACTTCATCAAAAGCTATGTAGGCCCAGTCCTTAGAAGCTCGTCAGCTCCTTTAATACGCTAATCAACGATCGTAAAAATTCAATCAATCCATCAATCAATAATCACTATTGACGAAAATACGTCGCATATATTTTTCTTTCTAATCAGAGATTCCACCAGAATTTTCTGTTTGGGCGTGTAGAATCAAAATTGGGAGAGTGTAAGTGGAGCTTTGCACGGTTTCTATCGATTTTGACAGAGACAATTTTAAGCGTGTTGTCGAGAATTTTTTCGGGGGGTGACACCCCCACCGAAGCGGGGTCTGTCAGAATCACTGATTCTAATTTACTTTTACCCTTAGTATATCTACTAACGTAAGTACTACGGTACCTTACAACACTAACAACCAAAAAATTGAAGTCAAGGAAGGTGACACATTTATAAAGCACGTTCCGATGTTTCCTACGTAAATAGTAAGTAAATAAATTTTAGTTCTTGTCGCACATAATTACTCATTAATTTTATTAAATTCGTAACTAAAGTTATAATTTTTTCGTGAAAATATTTTTAATGCTTTTATATTGTATAATTAGCGCCAAAATTTCAAAATATTGTGCACCATTTCATAAAAGCATTAAATTTGGCATAATGAATGGGCATACCTAAAAGGTCATTTTAAGGCATTGAAATTGATGTAAGAGTCCCAGAAATCCAAAATAGCGCCAAAGATTTAAAAAATAATTATTGGTCATAGTATTTAAGCGATTTCCAGATTGTAAGTCTATTTTATGGTACTGAACGAAAATTAAGATCCTTCTATAATTAACCCACTTTTAAATAATAGTAAAATATTAACGGCTAAGCTACTACGACCCTTTAAATTCAAGATGGCGGCCATTTGTTCAAATGTCTTTATTTATTACCAGACTTGATTAACTTTCTTGTTCACATACTTTCAGGTTGTAACTTTCTGAATCTCAATTTCAGATCAAGGATATTTACCAATTCTAACTTAACTCAAGGGCTCTTTAAATCCAAGATGGCGTCCATTAATAGAAATATCTTTGTGGCTGGATTTAGTTGTCTTCAGATGCTGACCTCCTCAACATGAATTTCAGGCCATTGAAATATACTCACCAGCTTTAATTTACCCAAGCATCCTTGAAATTCAAGATGGCTGCCATCAACTGAAGTGTCTTTATTAATGACCACACTTGATTGAAGAGTGGTGGATGGGTTAATGAAACTAAAACGAATGTGAATTTAGGGGCATCTAGTATTCGTACCATGTACTCCATGCGTTAACACCTCAACAGAAGCAGCAGCGAGTTGACATCTTCAGTCCACTGCTTACCCGTCACAGATGTGAGCCATTTCTGGACAGAATGGTGACAGAATAAAAGTGGGTCCTCTACCATAACATTACACGCAAACGGCAGTGGGTACTTAAAGGGGGCCGCAGAAACTGTATCAAAACAGGAACTCCACTCCTGCAAGATGATGTTGAGTGTTTGGTTTGATATCCGTGGGATAATCCACTTCGAGCTCTTGCCACGTAACCAGACCATCAGTGTCGATCTCTACTGTCAGTAGCTTGAACACCTACGGAATGCACTGTTGGTGAAACGTCCTACTCTGGTTAATCGCAAGGGTGTATTCATCCACGGTGATAACTCGCGCCCATACACGGCAAGAAGGACCTGTGCTAAGATCGAGTAAAAACTCCCAGCCGGAGTTTTTACTGGATCTTGCACCAACAGAGGTCTTTCTCGCAGCCTGCAAAACCACCTTTTCGTGAAAACACTGTAAAATGAGGATGACGTGCGACGAAAAGTGACCCAGTTCTTTTCCTCTAAAACAGGTGACTTCTTTCAGCGGGGGATTCAACAACTGGTTGACATGTGGCAGAGTGTTGTGTTGTCCGATGGAGGCTATTTTCCTAACTAACGGTAGTGTTTCAGGTAGATTATCGTTCTTTCCTTTACGGTGCATAAATACGACATTATTTATGGGATAAGCTGATAAAATGCTTGCGCGAGGTCCCAAGGAAGGAAAAGGGCGATGGAGATAGTGATCAGAACAGGAAAGTGCTCGAACGCGTATGACAACATCGACCAAAATCCTAGTACTACTACGCAATCTTGGACGCCATTTTGGATTCTAGGGACTCCTACATCCATTTCAAATTGCCTCAATATCTTAAAATGACCTGAGAAGTATGTCTAGTCATCATGCCAAATGTCATGCTTTTAGAGAAAGTGCACCAATTTTCATCTAATCGCCCCACCATAACAAAAATATTTGAATTAATGGCCGCCATCTTGAATTTTGATGGTTTACGGGTATAATTAAAATTAGTTACAGTGTTTAAAGGATTCCAGATTTGTGTTCGGTACCGCAAAACACATTGAAAATCTGAAAATCACTCAGATAATTGTTTTAAATATTGGGCGCCATTTGGATTTCTGGGACTCCTACATCAGTTTCAAAGTGGTATCTTAAAATGACCTATTAGGTATGCCCATTCATCATGCCAAATTTCATGCTTTTATGGGGAAGTGCACAATATTTCACCTAATCGGCCCCACTATTAAAACAAATAAAGCTTAAAAGTGTTGCATTAAGTAGACTGGGATCATATCTTCCCGTCCGACCCTGATGGCTATCTTATCGAGTACCGGGTAGAGACCGGGCGTACCGGGATTTTGGTCTTTTATCCCACAACCAGTTTATTACATCTGTTGATAAAAATAACGTCCCGTAGGAGACTAATTACAGAATAAATGCGTAGCTTGTAGGCTTCTTTGGGTGTTATCCGCCGAGAAATTATAGGATGAGGTGTCGTACCAGAAGCGTAGCCAACTGTGTCGTAAGGATAACACCAGGAGCGTAGCAAGTGTCTCAAGAAGTGTTCCAAAAGCGAAGCCAACTGAGAACGGTAGATGGAGAGTGAATGATCACCCAGGAGCGAGTGATACTCTGTTGACTGAGCTGCGGTGTTTTATAGGTCTCCTTCGGCGACTCCAACTCCATCTTCATGTCGATATCAACCCCATCTGTTGTATCCATGTAGAGTTGTTATTGTCGTCTGCTAATATTATGTGTCGCTTACTGTTTGTTGTCAATACATTACATATTGCACATGTTTGTTTACTATAAGCAATACTACTGTGTTTAAAATTCAAATGTGTACGTGTGAGTAAATACACGGAACATTACAGTCTTAAAACACGAATTACAGTAATGACCATTTCCTTTTTGAGATAATTATTTTACTTTCTCTCTTTTAGAACAGCAGGTGTCACAGGAAATGTATGTATTAATGGACAACCTCGAAATATAAAGCAATTCCATAAATTGTCCTGTTACATAATGCAGGATGATCTACACCAAGCACATCTAACAGTACAAGAAGGAATGATGATAGCGGCCAACCTAAAACTAGGAAACAAATTAACTCATGACCAAAAACTTAGTGTGGTAAGTGTAACATCATTACATCATACGCTAACTGAGCGACCAGTATTCGATTTGTTATAAATTAGGAAGGGAGGGGATTCTAAAAGTGGTGGTTGCTGGTAAGATTCAACTTACTATCTACATCGGTAGAAATACAAGGATTTTATACCTGGTTGGGAGAATGTTCGGAATCAACAACGAGGGATGAAATCCTCAGGCACCACGGAAAATCCGCCACATCTCTCCACGGCAAATCGAACACTGGCTGAGCCAATTATAGTAGATATAATCAGTGCTCGAAGTGGGTTAGAAAAGGCAAGGGAACGCTTGGGGAAGTGGGTTAGCAAAGTAAGGGTATGCTTGCACCTAGTGGTGGCAATTGCCTATTGAAAGTAAAGGCAATGAGCTCCCATTTATAAAAAGGTAGGGGGAACGCCAAATCCAAAATGAAGAAGGTAAGGGTACGGCGTGCCTCCTCGTGCCTCCCACTTCGAGCACTAGATATAGGAGAAAGAAAATATCTTCTATTAATGAATTTGTACGCAGTTTTTCTCTGACTCGAGCATGCCTGGCTTTGAATTCTGTGAATTTCAAACAGTGTCCGTAAAGGAATGAACGGCGACAGTTTGTACGAGACTATTCTGGCCTCAAGTTCCCCTTCGTTTTTGTTTGAAATGCGTTATGAAAGGAATATTGTAGCGTAGTGACTTTGATGAAATCTAATTAAGATGGTTCGGAAATGATCTATTATACCAAAATGCTTTCGATCACTTAAATACAGTAAAATCCCAATAAGACGTACTCCGTGTAGTATGGGATTTACGTCGTGTTCCTGGTCTATAGGAGTATCAAAAATGTATGCACACTTCAAGATAAGATAAATACTTTACAGTGTTAATATCAAACGGGGCTCCATAATCTAGTGGTTAGAGCGTTTAACTCATATCCGCGTGCTTCCGGGTTTAATTCCTGTCTGGAGTCCCACTTTTCGGCGTCCACCCAGCGTCGTGAGGAAAACTGGGGAGTCACGTGAATAAAGACGTGACGGCCACTAGCTCTGGTAAGCCCCTAATACGCCTGTTCGTGGCTATGTGGCGCGCAGCGTTGACCACACTGCCGTAACTCAGGTGGATGAAAATCCACCTATCAGGCTCAGGACCTATCGGTCTGTAACGCCGGTGTTTTTTGTTAACATCAAAAGTATACAAATATGAATAGATGTATACAACTCGCATGTGGGTTGTATTAATATAAAAGGCCGTCAAAGTGGTGTCCATCATATTTCAGATACTTTTCATCATGGCAAACTACTGCTTAAGCTGCACCAGCTAAAGTTTCCCTTGAGATTGTTTCGCTACACATGCCATTTCTGTTTCGTAGGTGTACTGGTCCATCCAGAGATCAGGTTTGGTTATTGAAAGATCCAGAGGTAGAGTAGTCGATACAGTCCTCACTTTTATAATCGACAGGATCTGAGTTCGATTCCCAGTGCCGGTCATCTTGCTTTCCCTCAATTCCATCAGAGAAATAATAGGATGGTACCTTGAGTAATTCCATCCTGTTGTTAAATTTATATGCAGTGTAGAATGACCGAAATTGCACTGTATCTGGAGTTCGTTAACTAAATAAATAAATTAATGGCATTATTGTAGTTTGGCTCAAGAGTGGAGCTTATACGAAATGAAATGCGTAGAATGTGTCATTCTAGAACGCCTACCTGGTGAAACGTGTGTAATAATATTTGTTTTCTGTATACTCACACGAAAATCACGTACAGAGTAGAGTAAATGAACTCAATCAATAAAAGTTCCTCCCCGGCGCGAACTATCAGTGTGTGAATAAGTCATTGTTGTTCCAAAATCTTCATTGGGAGAAAATTCCAGCTATTTCCTAATGATTTCTCATTCTGGGCATTGATTCTATGAACGCTTCAGCCTACATTTTCCCTTTCTTCCAAAACTAGGAAGTAGGCTAAGGTTACTCGAACTTGTATGAAAAAAGTGAGGCGGAGCATAGTCGGGGTACTAACATTTTAACTATCGCTAGGGTTCAGCAGCGAGCATCCTATGTGGGTGATTCTGTTAGAAAAAATGGCAGCAAAACCTTTCCAACGACAACTCAACCACCTTCCTAGCCCCAAAGTTGAAATTTCCACTAAACTCGGGAACCGCTCGTGATAGCTGAATAAATGATGCGAGTTTGAACTCGTCTCGTCGAGACCTTTCCAACGACCTCTCGATCACCTTCCTAGCCCCAGTAGTTCCAAAGTTGAAATCGAGAACTGCTCCTGTGATCTGGATGAATGATACGGGTTTTGAACTCGTCTTGCTGAGACGTTTCAAAAGACACCTCAACCACCTTCCTAGCCCTAGTCCTTTATCTCTGGCACCGCCCTTTCAATGTGTGGGTTTGAGCTTGTGACGCCAAGACCTTTCCAACGACACTACGACCACGTTCCTAGCCCTAGTAGTTCCTGAGTATAAAGTTGTCGCAGATTGAGTAAGGCTTCACAACTCTTACTGCTGAAGCCTAAAAATTGTGTCCAAATAAAGTGTTCGAATTGTATCCGAAAGTGTAAAAAATAGGAGGAAATGAGAAGTTGATTCATTTTGGTTGTACAGAAATGACTTGAAAATATATGAGAAGTTGATTCATTTCAGTTATACAAAAATGCCTTGAAAATGATTCAAGTTCATTATGATTTAATTCTACACGATGCTTCCTTATGAATTAAAATTATAGTGAATATATAACATCCGTAATTTAAGTTTAATTCACTTGACAGAAGTTAATGCATTGTCATTGACGTAGGTCTACCTTATTGTCTTTTCAGGTTAATGAGATTCTGTCAACCCTTGGGCTTCAACACTGTCGTGACACAACGTCAGAGCAATTATCAGGCGGAGAAAGAAAACGATTTTCAGTTGCTCTAGAATTTGTTAATGACCCGCCCATTGTTTTCTTGGATGAGCCTACAAGGTTAATTACTTCATTAAATATACATATAAGAATGTAAAAGTTCATTGCCTTATTTTAGAATAGTAATAGATATCTTGTACTGTGTTTCATAGCGGTTTTTATTGTAGATTGTTTTGGCTTCTCGTTTACCGAAACGAAATAGTTTGCAAGGTACTGCCGCTTCAAAAAATATCCAAAGATTTAAGATATTTTACTCAATATAGTTTAATTTAATTTGGGTTACGTGATAGATAGACAGTTCTGTGCACGGAAGTTAAATTTTGGCCAAAACATGATCAATCTAGTTTTGTACAGCTTTCGAAAGGTCTCGAGTAATTATTGCTTCATTCTTGTTGTAATTGAGTTTGTACATGAAAGTAGGATTTTTTTTCTGTTTTCTGGAAAACAAGGATTTGCGACTTCAGCGCTTCTAGCTGTCAGGTACAGAGTTATTGTCTAATATATTCGACTGATACGAGTACTTATCTGAAGACAAGAAGGAAAGATATCAACCGCAGCTTTAATTTAGGTAACATCACAGTATTTGCCTGGTGAAACCGATGAAATCTCTTGCAACCATTCATCAATACGGGAGTCAGTAAGGCTCGTACCTACATGCCTTCCTAGCACCATTTTGAAGTTTGCGAGCATAGCTGTTGGGCAACAGGCTTTGGAGGATCCTTTACTTAACGGTGTAGATCACCCCCACCATCTTGGTATGACCTTTCCATTGCATTACATGGGAATCGTTTTACTCGTCTTGTGTCTCCCAGAAGTAGAATATTCAAGTTCCGCTTTCACGAAATTTGCCTCGGTGGTTGTTTTGACTCTTGTATAGTTTTGGTTTGTGAAGTTTCTTCAAATATATGAGTATAATGTATTATCAATAGTTTACCATATAAATTACAATATGCTAACGGGAATTATACTGTTCATGTGTAAAATATTGCATTTCTATAAAATAGTATGAGTCAAAGGAAACATGACGAAACACTAGGAGAAAACAGAAGTTAAAAGTTACACTCCTGAAAGAAATAAAGCTAGTAAAACAATTTCTATGTAAATCAATGGAAAGGCCGTACCAAGATGGCGGGGGTGATCTACATTGTTTAACCTGGCGATCTACACTAGCAGGCAGTCTTCGATCATGAAAGAAATCAGTACACCAATGGGCTGGGGCGGACTGGTCCACCAGGCTACTCGGCAGTTGCCGGGTGGGTCAGCATGGTATATTGGTACAGAGTAGCCAGGTGGGCCAACATGATAAAGACGGAAGTAGCTATTTCTAAAAAAAAAAAAAAGTTTGAAAATTTTACATTAAGGATTAATACTAGACAGATTGTTTGAAGTTTGAACATCTTTTAATGCTGGATTAAAATGTTTCCATGGATACTTTTTTAAAAGTCAAAAGAGGGAGTGCTTTCAGTATAGGGAAGGCTGCCAGTTCATTTATTCCCGTATTTTTCACACAAACATTTTTTCTTTCTTTACGGGCGTAAGCCATAGTGCTGTTACCGCCCATAGACTTCATTTTATCTTAACATTTTTTCTTTTAATTTTACAATTTAATGATAGAACAAGATAACTTTTCTACAAATAATTGATATTTGTATTAATATTGTACTTGAACAGTTTCTCGGCTATCCGAAAATTAAATGCTTAGGAATTTCTCCATTTTTACGTGTGCTTCAGCATTAAAATCCCGGAGAATGCATTGAACATTGTGGCTCAGGTCACATATTAAGTCGTGGTTCCCGTCCTTAGTAGCTAACCTCGATTTGTAGTTCAGGCCCTGGCCATAAGTCCCCTGACAGCTGTTCTCTCCCGATCTGGTATCTGCAGTCAAAAACAAGTAAAAAAAACTTGGATAGACATTCTGAATCCCGGGCAGTTTTTTTCTGTGACGCCATCAATATAGCCATCAAAGATTTCCGACTTACTAAATTAAAAAATATATATATAACTTCCCGACAATTCAACATAGAAACTTCGTTCCTGCTTCATTTCTGAGAGAATACATTGGGTCTTTATTGTAATTAGAAACATTTATCTTATATTGCCGCCATTTTTAAATGTGTTCTCTCAAACTAGAGGAACGATTACTTTGAAAACAATTTTTTTATTTCTATAGCAAATAACTTTGAAACGGTTATGTTTAAGGAGAAACACCATGAAACAAACGTTATGGGGTATTACAATAGCTTTCAAACGAGCCTAAAATCGTTGATGTAAATCAACAAATAACGAAGATAATCAATTTTAGGTTGGATTAAATGTATAGTTTTCTTTAATAATGCTCCAAATATTAAGAGTGTATCCGTAGATGTCTTCCATTCTTACTACATGGTATACAGTAGTCTAATATAACGATCACTATTTTATGTGAAAGAGCATGATATTTAATATAAACTATTCATTTATACCCTTTCAGGTCTATATTAGTATTATTACTACTGGGGAAAGGCATTGTTTTTAAAATGAAAACTAATAGACAATGGAACTTGTACCACGTTTCACATGTTCTCTCCTTGTTGCTGCTGGCTTCATGTAGTTGCTTTGCATTTCGGAAACAGCACACATCAAAAATATATGATTAAAATGAACCACTAAGTTAATGAAATTGAATTTAAGTGAACCATTACACTCATATACTATTTCACGGGCATTTCTTCTAATTTTAACTCCTGGATACATTTTCACATAGTTTCTTACACTTCCAAAACAATACACAAGGGGGAAAGTTGAAATGACAGCGACACTTCTTCGTAGTGCATTTTTGTTTGCAGTTACATGTAACACTAATTACTTCAGGAATTGAATTGAATTGAGGGTCAGGTACCAATTGATCATCCTCATCTAGAATCCATTCGTATTCTTCTGGTAATTGATTCAACAGAATGTTGCAAAATTGCGAAAGTCTTCGTTGGATTGCTTCAAACTACGGCCAATTTCATTTCTGAATCATATAAAAGAATGCAAGTGTGGACAAAAGTAAACAGCAGATGTACAAGTGGAGCACAACGCCTTCGGCGATTGCAAAAGATTAACACACAACTAGATGGTGGAGTAAGGATCGAGCTCTCAATAGCGTGTTTTACGACTTGATACCTATGCAAGACCGTAAGAAGTTTTTAGATCTGCTTCAATCCCTAATCGATATTGCTGACTTAGGGGATTTTCAAGCAAATGTTACTTTCAATTAAAAGTGTTTGCTTGAGAATTGGTGTAAATTTCAAAATATACTTCTTGCATCAATTTTCACTGAGCTATTTAGTTAGACAACACCGACTTCGGGATACTTGCAACAGAGAGAGTTAGACTATTTTACAACAACTCAAAAAAACCTTGGCACTAACATTGCGAGAGAAAAGAAATGAATTTAGTTCCATATTGATTAAAACAACTGAATTTGTAGAACACATGCAGAAAGAACTCACGAAAGCATATTACAGTGTTGAAATCGAAAGTTTTCTCCCAACTAAGAGAATACCTAAATTAACCCTACAATTTGGTTAAACATCCAGCGACGAAGCAAGAAGTGTTTCGTCTTCGCCATGAAAATGGTTTGAAATCAATTTTCTCAATGTGACCATTGACACCGCAATTCAGGAAATAAATTCCCGTTTTGTTTCGAATGAAAGACATTGCTTGGTTACATCCATCACGTTTTAACGAAATCAATTTGTTACAAGAGTTACCTGAAGACGCTATGGATATTCTGGCTTATTATTCCAACGTGAAGAAAGAAGATATTCGAAAAGAACTGCTTCAGTTTTCCCGACATTATGACAACTACAATAAATCACTACTAAGGTCTAAAGATATTGATACCATCGAAGAAGCAAACCAGGGCAAATCTAGAGAAGAGGTTGTAGAAGATAATGGATACGATGACGAGAGCGAGGACAAGGAGAAAAGCAAGGATGATACAGATGATAAAGAACTGGTATGTAATGTTGGAAAAAAGTGCAAAAGATGCCTGTCGTGCGCGTTAGAATTACTTTGTGAACTAAATCTCTACGGTCCAATGTATCCATCGTTGTAAGTGACGTACAAAGGTATTTTAACTCTTTCATGCACCCAAGTATTTTACAAAAGAATTTTCTCCATCATGAAGATGCTCAAAAATCGATTACGATCTTCCAAGGCTTGTTAGAGGATTTCGTCTCTTTTTTCGTTGAAAGAAATAACTTTGACTATGACATAATCATTGAAAAAATTGCATCTACTTCAAAGGAGTTAGGACGTTATTTAAATTACTAAGTACCAACAAAGAAAACAACAAGAAATGATAGTAACTTAAGCGAACTACAAAGTGCATTTGTGTTGTGTGATATAACATTTTTCACATCTTGGTCTCCTGTCTAGAACTTAAATATTTTAAGTCACGGGCATTGTTAACGTTACTAAATTCCTGGAGTTATTGTAGTTGTAGTTCAGCTTACTCAAAAATATATATTATGAAAACAAAAATTGTAATTTATGCAAATTATGGTGTTATATTAAAAGTGAGATAGAACTAAAAATTAGGGAAAATTCTATTGAAGAGTATGATTTGTAATGCATACTATCATTTTGTAAGCAATCACAATTTTCTTTCAAACTAAGGTATCTTAATATATAAACTACAAAGTACATTCTGTGTTGTTGTGATTTTAACTTCTACTATGAAATTAGGTAAAGCATTCCATGACCTGGCAGCCAATATTGAAAATAATGCGTTTGTTCGTTTAAGCCAACGACGTGTAATATCGAAGTTCTTATTTTGGCGTGTTAAATAAGAATGAAAAACAGATCTATAACTATTTATTTGTTTCCTATACAAATATTCGGGACATTCTGTTTTAAGAATTTTAGAAACAACACAACAATAGTGTAAATACCTTCTTCTTGACATTGTCAGTAAATTGTTGATATTGAGAACTGGCAGAATATGTTCATGTTTTCTTAAGCCAAAAGAGAAGTGGATACAAGAATTTTGTCCCTTTTGCATCAATCTACCTTGGTTTATTGTAAGAAGTAGACCATAGACAATATCACAATAATCGAATAAAGGTAGTATCATAATTAGAATGAGTCTTACATGTTGCGATAAGCAGTCTCGAAATTAATAAAGATTTCTTAACACCCCTACGACTTTGGAACATTGGGTAGTCACATGTTTGTTTATGGTTTCTTTCTCATCAATTTTTATTCATTTTTTTATGTATTCTGAATACTTAATGTTTGAGTTCATTAACTGTAAGTCTAAATTATTAGGCGTGATTTTATTGAGTTCATGAGAAGTTCCCAGAACAGTGTACGTACATTTTAGCTGGTTTATTGCAAGTCCATTATTAACGCACCAGTTACTGATTGCATTTTGGTCTTGGTTAAAAGCTTCAACCGATTTCGATATATTCTCGGGTAATGTTGTTGTGAGTAATTGGATATCATCGGCATAACAGTGCATTTTTTGCATGTTTGATAATTGATACCATATCTGCGCAATATAGAGTGAATAATAATGTTCCCAGAATCGAATCTTGTGACCTTTGTCAACAAAAATTGCTTCGGAAACTTTATATGGCTGAGTATGCAAAGAACCTGTTGCTCTCGATTTAACATATACGAGAGAAACATAACATTGAAGAAAAATAGAACAGTCTGGGAATACAATAACGGGGACTAAAATAACAGGGAATCTACATAGTCAGTTCTTTGCGTTGTAAATAAAACTGTGATCCATTAATGTAGCATAGTCCAGCAGCAGCAGAATTTATTCCTTTCATAATAACAGTATGGTATAACGGAGAAACTAGAGTCAGCCGGGGAATGACGGGTCATTTTAATATTAATTAGAAGTGAACTAAATGCAACGCTTGTGACATACTATGCAACTACAGGTGAATAATGCTCCTCCTAGTCCGAATAGCGCAAGGCATGAACGACCAAGAACACTATTTCACTCGTCCGCATGGTGGCAGCAGCACATTGCTGCAAAAAGCGTTACATTCAGTTCACTCTTCTCATGGAAATTCATACAATAAACCCTAAAGTGACCCGATATACTCCGTGATTCGAATTGCCTCGTACTCTCGCTAGATTTATGAGGGAAATAAATAGTGGTGCTGCTGGACTATGCTATATTAATTACGTCGGCATCGAGTTCGTAATATGAGAACGGAAAATGTAAAGATATATGCCCGCACCTAACCTTACCTAACCTTCACGAACCCATGGTCAATAATTTAAGATAATCTATGAAAAATACAAGAAAGGAAATATTAATAATAAATATGAGCATATAAAAATATAATTTTAAAGAACAAATCTTACCCCCACCGGGATTCGAATCAGGGTTTTTATTCAGTACGCTACCGAGCTTGCAAACAGTGGTTTGGCCGTTGTATTTACCGTGTACGTGTTACGCGCATGCGCAATAGTGACGCGTCCAAGATATATCCCAAGACGCCTCCATTATATTCCGAACTCAACAGTCTCCTAGTTTTACTTACATCACAAAGAACTGTTATTCCAAAACCTGTTCTTTTTCTCTTCAAACGCTCAAATTCATTATTTTGTGCTACACTGCATCTTGTCACTCAGTGTGAAAGCAAATTATAGGCACCTCCAGAAGCTAGAAGAAAACATATTTTAATCGCAATTCTTGAGAGTCCATTTTAATGATCTTTAAACCATCTTAAGACTCCGAAACCCTTCCGCTTTATTCATTAGAGTCACTTTCGTAATTTTGATTATTTCGTCTGCGCACTGTGGTTGGACCCATATGGGTTGGGTTCATTCTATTTCGCCATTTGCAAATGTATGATGATAGTCGTGTTTTGGCACTAAACTGCAAGTAAAAGTTAAGTCGAATAGAAAAAAATATCAGATTTCACCCTTGGTGATCGCATACGAAGTCGTTGTAGCCACGGAGAATTCATAACTTCTACAACAATATTTGAGCTGACCCAACCTTTCAAGTTAATCACGTAATACCAGTACTAGGACTTGTAAAATCATTACAGGGTATACTTAGCAAAGTTGATCGCCTTTCACATTGATTTTCTTTCAAATATTTCCCAAATAGTTACAAGGAACTCACGTTGGCTATACCAAGATCGATGCAAGCTTATTCTTGTACTCTTGTAAATCTCTTGTAGATGTGATGCAAATTTTTAATGCATTTTGGAGTGTACCTCAGTTGATTCCGGTCGGTAGCAACCAGCGTCATTAGACCACGGTAACAGGTATTGAAATTCCATTATTATTTGTGATTGCTTCCAATTTAAGATTTAAATTTTTGCTTCACTTATAACTAAAGTTACAGTAGTAGTATATATAAGTTGTAATTTGAAGATTTAATATTTTGGCAAGCAATTAATATGTTACTACACTTCATTCTTTCAGCGGCCTCGATTGCGTTTCTATAAGACAGTGTATATCTATGCTTCAAACTTTAGCTCACCAAGGAAGAACCATTGTCTGCACAATTCACCAACCAAGTGCTTCCATCTTCAAAATGTTTGACAATGTCTATGTTTTGGCCAGCGGACGTTGTGTGTACCAAGGGTCAACAGAAGAATTAGTTCCTTTCTTGTCCTCAGTGGGTGTTGAATGTCCTTTGCATTACAATCCTGCAGATTTTGGTAAGCTAAAGAATGTTTGCATATGCTTTAAGAGTTTAGACAAAGGTTAATCAGAAAGTAACAGAACTGACTGATTTCCTTGTTTCTGTCAGATTACATACGGTTAGTATGAAATTAGCAACTTGTAACTACTTGTGAAGTTTTTTTTTTTTTTTTTTGCTATAAAAGATTCCTAAGAAATTCAGTAATGTGTAAGTTTTCAGCTATTTCTAAAGTCGAATCTCGCTTCAGAAATATGGAGTTTCACAAGTTACATTGGTAACAGAAAAACAAATTTTTAAATTTAATGTCTTTATACAGCTATGTCAGATTTTGTATGATTTCCGTGTATGTCTTCAACAGAGTACGTTCTCATTCATTTTAGGCAAACATATTTGACTCAGAACCGAATGAAATAGGGGATACGATGCAGGAAAGAAGTCGACCGGTACGGATACATAATGTGAAAGCACTATACTAGTATTTACCCAGTGTGGGAAAACTCTTGTAAAACCTTAATCAAGCCTGTAGTTGGGCTCGAACCGTTCAAATACGATGCCTCAACTGAGGTACGTCCACTTGATAAGGCACGCTTTAAATCTTTTCTACCTTTTAAACCTACCTCTAATAGTCTTATCTAATATCTTGAAAATGTCTGCTAAGAAGTAGATGAAAGCTTGGTTTACAGTAAGAAATAAGGTACAGGGAAAGAAAGGGACAATCGAAACGGGTGTATTTTATTGTGCATCAATTACCAAACCTGTGCATTGTGCAGTGTATAAGAACAACACCTCACAGCATTAGTAATTCATGCACAATCAAATTGGTCCACTTGACGTTGCCAGATTCCACAAAATTTGTAATGTTCTTCATCACGCAACATCCTTAGTGACAGCGGCGGTGCTTGTATCTAAGTTTGTTCGGTTGTACAAACTACATTTAAATATTTTTATTCTTGAAATTTGTCACAAATCATCTTGTCTTATTGTTATTCTTTATAAACTCACTGAACGGTTAGAACGCTCACATAACAGAGAGAGAGAGAGAGAGAGAGAGTTACCACTCTTGCACGCAGTTCTGACTGGTCACAAGCAGCAGCTCGTTTCCTTTCTATTTCCTTCAGGTTGGCAACTGAGAACGATGAGGGTGTAAATGGAACTTCTGGGCTTGTCAGCGGGTGGAGGAATATAGGGAAGATCGTTGCCTCTATAAGACTCTTTATGGTAGCACATTTTGAGCAACCGAAGTGGACTCGATAGCGTACACACATAGTTTCCAGCACCCTTGTCAATGTAAACAGTGTGCCCACTTCAGAAATAATTTCTCGCAACTATTTTTCTTCTCTTGAGGTCGGTTGATTCAATGGAAAAACAGCGGTTTTTTATATTTAATAGCTTGGAAAGTCTATGATAAAATATCTGTTATCAAACCAAAAGTGCTTTTTAAGATCATTTCTCTGAAATAATGCCCAAAAATAAGAATAAGAATTCTTGAGTCTTTCGCCTTCTTTTATTATTCTGAAGCATAACCCTACTTTGAATCACCCTGCCGGCTATCCTGGTTAAAGCTCATCCAAACTTTCTCAGTCCAATCCAGTGCATGTTCAAGTAGTACGTAACTCTGATTAAGTAAAAGAAACTCACTTAGGAACGAATGACAACTCTACGATATATAATTTTCAATTTTACTCGTTTCCAAAACTAGGAAAAGAAAGCATGCCTCTTGGATGAAAACATGCAATAGCACTCACCGAGCAGCCGTAACTCACTTCACAGAGTATTAGCTTCACTTTCGGGAGGTCGTTGGGTCGATCCAGCACCCGACCGACTGAGGTTTTCCCAGGGTTTTTCCTGTCACACCAGACAAATACCGAGATTATATCTTAAACATTGGACCAGGCCGACTACTTCTCTCATCCTTTCCCCTACCCTACCCAGCCCTGAGCCATAGATGTTTAAAGGTCATAAATGGATTCAACTGAATAGCACCACGCGTGTAGTTTACCACAGGAGTCTACGAAGAATAAGCACAGGTTTCACGGGAGCTTTAATGCCTCTGCAGCATCTTAAGGCTTCAGTTCATCCCAAGGAAAAAGAAATGGGTTAGGTATTGATTATGTTCTTACTTCAATGGGTGTCTTAGCATTAGCCTGCGGGAGTGGCGGATACCTCTTAATGACGGACCAGTGAGTTCGATCCCACGTTAAGTCACGGCTTTAAAATATTTTTGGGACGGACATAACCAAAGCGATGTACTGCTCTTGCATATGAACCTTCTCATCTGGCGAAAATTGTGAACAATTACAATTGCAATTGCTTTTGATATGATTATAAGAACATAGTTGATTTGAACATAGTTGATTTGGCTCCATCTCGAAAGGAAATATTTCTCAATAGATGAAAAAAACTTCTGCTTCCACTCATAAGTTTTTCGAAAATTTTAAGAACTTTTCTCCAATATTCTCAAAGTTCCTATCTTTTTTAAACTTAAATTTATGCATCAGACAGACAGTGAGACAGCTGTGACCTAAGCATGACATATGTCTGGGGAATTATGTCCTTCAACGAGCACTCTTTCAGGAAGAGGGAACAAGATAGCGGCCAGACCTATTGTCTAGGTGCTATGCCGATATTCGTCTAGTGAAGCTTAAAAAAACAAAAAACACCAGTCAGTAACCTAGCAGTACGACTCGAGCCTGTCTGCCTTCCCCATGCCGATCCAGAGTCCTTGAACGTAACCACAGGACTGCGGAAGCTGGAAATGTTTTATTTTTGCTATTCTACAAAGTAGATTAATATTCAATTCGTTACTTTACTTAATAATTTCCATCAAGGAAGCTCTATCCAAGCTCAACGAGATCAACGAAATTCTTTGTTAGTTTCATAATATTACAAATTACAATACTCTTGTGTTGACTAGAGCGTGTTGTTACTACTACTACTACTGATAATAATAATGCAAAATATGCTGTTATCATTTCGTGCACCACCTGAAGTCTAGACCACGAGCCGCCACTGCTTAGTGATAATTGTGAAGTGGTTACTTTCGACGGTCATTGCATTTAGTGAGTTGCAGAACCTGCTGTTTTTGAACAAATATGCACCACACACTGTGTTCTTTTCTGTTGCATCAAATGTTTGGTTAAAGTGAACAAAGAATTTGCATCCATGTTGTAAAAAAAAAAAAAAAAAAAAAAAAAAAAAGACGCAAGTAATTCCGACACTGCATGCAGTTAATCAATTTAAGTTTCCGGTGTTGAAATAATGTAGGGTTCAAAACAAATAGCTTCAAATTAGAAAAAACAAAGTTAGAAATCCTGAAAGATTCTTATTTTAAACCTCGACGCGAATCGCGATTACCTTATACTTGTCGAAGAGAGCTCGAATAAGAGATTAGAGTAGCATTTTGATCGTGTCAGTTGGTTTAGAAAGTACCAGTTACAAGCAAGTGATTTATATTTGAAGCAAACATTTTTACCATAGCGCGAAAAAAAAAAAAATAAAGATAGTTTTATTGAATTTTTCTCTCGAACAATGGAGAATGTTTTTTTTTTAAATTATGTATGATTAATGATGAAGTGTTGGTATACTTCAACAATGCAGAGAGAAAGCTACTGTTCCAATGCTGCATACACAGAATCCAGTTTCATTAAAAGAGGAGAAAACGGTGGGACAGAACTGTGCGTACCAGTACAAACTAAATGTCATGCTTATCATGTAATATGCGATAGGTTCGTATGTTCAAGATTGTTCTTAAAACTGGATGATTTTAGTCAATCTAGGATTTCCTTAATTTGAATTCAAATTTTGGTAAATTCGAATTTCATTTAAATTTTGGTTCAGGCTGAATGAATGATGATGGAATCAAGAAAAGTGAGAGGAAACGGCAGAACACTGAGAAAACCCATGCACACAGAGTAGTGAGAATCCTTATGTATTCTCGTGTGCATTTTAGTGATACAATAGTGGGGGTAGGATCATTGAGGATGTTAAGGCAATGAATACTTAAACTATACAAATATATACGAATACAAAAATATATCACCCCACGCTCGTCTGCCTCTTTTTCTCTGTCAGCGAACGAAAGTACTGCTCTCTATACGCTGTAATCCGAAACAAAGACAAATTGAAACCGCGGCTTCAAAAGGAAAATCTTTCTTTATAGTTTAAGTATTCATTGGTTAAGGGACAGGTATTAGGAAAAGTGATGGTGGCCCTCTGGGTGGTGAGTCTGGGGCCGGAGGGGAGCTCACATAATTTGTCCTCCGTTCTATTATCTCAAAGTTCTGAGTGATTTCATCACTTCTTTCCTTGTGAACTGGTTCGAGCTTGGTTTGCATCTTCTGTTCATGGACCTCCCTGATCCTCTTGAGCCCTTGGACTTTCTCATCTACCAACGTTCCCACTTCTATTCTGAGTCCCTCTTCGAGCGCCATAAACTATATAACAGGCTCTCGTTTACTTCACCATCCGCAGTCCAGATCGACTGGGAAGATTGTGATGCTCTCAGGAAATTGATTGTTAGCCTCGAATCAACTTGCTTTCGAGAAATCGATAGGTAGTGGTTATGTTTCTTCGAAACGAGGTGGTGACCAGATATCGCTGGGATCACTCTATGATCAACACAAGTTCCCCAAAGATTAATGGACACGAGCCTGGTTCTTCTCGGTGCCCGGACGTCAGAAGCATAATGAACTCCACAGTAACAGACCTACTGCGCAACCACTTCTATTCTGCTCTCTTCTATTTGCTTGACCAACTTGCTTTCAACTGCCAAACCAGAATCCGCCATTCGCTGTTCCCACTCGCTACGAAATTGCTTTTCAAACTTATGGCTTGACCGACATTCCTCGTTCTTCTCAAGCTTATTAGATATTTCCTCTTGTCCTAATTTTACTCGCTTCAAGTCCTCTTCCACTTTGAACATCTCTGCATCCGTTTTTCTTAATTTTTCTTTCAACCGTTTCTGGAACTGCTGCATATCTTCCTCGGCTTTATTCATTCTTCATTCCTATTGATGTCCCATCAATGAAACAGAAGTTTCAGTTTTCTCAATTGCCTCGTTTACATTTACTTTTATCTCTTGCACCTGGAAATTATTACTCTCGATTTTTTTTAGCCAGATCATCTTTCTGTTCCATCCTCTGTTCTTGCTGTCTGCTCTTGAATTTCCTTCCTTCGCTCTTGCATTTGCAAGTCAATTTTTGAAGAGCTTTCTCTTATCATGGCCATGATTATTGCTAGTTCATTACTCGAATCTTTCTTAATCTTATCCCTTCCTTGGGCCTCTTTCCATTATCTGTCCCCAGAGAGTCAAAAAGTTGACACTCCTTGCCACACTGATTACACCTGATGTTCTTCAAAGACTGGTCACCGTCTCGTCCACTACTCGTCACCTCTTCCATGCGAAGGCCTTCTTCGGTACTACCCTTAGACTAAGCCGATACCGCATCAAAATGAACGCCGTCACTACCAGTCAATATTTCCTTTCATATCCTTCACATTTGTTTTCGTCCTCTGTTTGTCCAGGATAACTTAGGTGGCTCATCATATTTTTTCCTCGGTTTTTCACTTCCATATACAAGATTCCGTTTCCTTCAATAGAAACAAAGTTTTTTTCAAAGATAATGCAGGATATATATTCACTATTTCCAGACTAGCTATCAATGTCATCTTGAGTAGAAATGAGCCGTTGTAACGAACCCTTTACTTCCATCTCCATATGATTATGGATGGAATCAAGGTACTGAAGCGCCAATTCCAGTTCTCTGTAGCCTGCCTTGTGCTCCAGAAGAACTGTTAGAATTAATTAGGCGTTCCCGTTCGCGTGGCTGTTGTCAACTTCCATGCAAGTGTGCAAGTGAAGAACTGGCGTGCATAAAAATGTGCAATTGCCTAGCTGATGAGAATGTGTGTGATAACATTCATAGTGAATTGAATGATACACTTTCAGACAATGGAAATTCTGATGACGAGGGAAAATACAACAAAAAAGGAAAAAAAGTATATAATATTTGGAGAAGGCTAAAAATAATTAAAACTAAAAGACGAACTAAGAAAATAATACACATAAGAATAAAAAGAATTACTTTTCCGTAAGTGATACTATTAGTGAAGAAACCAAGATTGGGGAATAATGCTATAACTGTATTATCTTAAAATAATTCATATTACTTTTTGTCACGTGTCAGCAAACAGTGTGAGTATGGTCACTATTATTAATATGACATCACTATTATTAACTATTAAGGTTTTTTATTGTTATTATTATAACCTGTATTTCTGGTCTTGCTTCTAAAAGATTTGCATCTTTTTAATACTGCTGAGCTGTCACTGAACATAATTTATTAATACAGAAGACGTAATCAAGAATATATATATATATTCCCGGAGGGGGGTCAAAAATTTCGATGTTGACCCAGCATCGTGAGGACAATTGGGGAGCTGCTGTGAATAAAAGACAGTGGCGATCACAGTGAGAGCTTCGGCTCTCCACTCTCAACCCGTCTGGTCAGCATGGGAGCAGTAGACCAACTCCTCCATTCGGGGAGAGGCCTCATCCACTAGTGGATTGAATATGGCTGTGATTTATTTATTATATATATATATGACCGTGAATTTAGATTTTATCCTTTATCTAATTATAAATATGACTGCGGACAATACAACAAGGAATACATATTCTAAAAAACGATAGAAAGTGCTTCACCAGCACCTATATTATTAAAGGAATTATTTCATTTTCTGCCCCGAGACAAATTTTCCTTTCATAGACTTTCACCAATATTGTGTGTAGGTGTCTGACGGTAATTGTATATTGACGTACATAGTTCTTATGGAAAAATTCTTCTTTTCGATCTTGAAAAACTATAGTTTGACCCAAATCGAAGCATTACTTCCTGAGATATGGTCTAATCTTTGTGAAAAACTACCGCTAAGGCGGCCATATTGGATCACCACCCTCTCCTCCGATCCACAGACGCACCACCCAGGTGGCCACCATCACTTTTCTTATTACTCATCCCGTAACCTCCTCAATGACCTCATCCCCAACATTGTATCACTAATCTGCACACGGGACTATATTTATCTTCACAGACCACAGCCACTAGTGTTTCTAGACTACAAAGTCCACAGCATGGGCAGGGAGTGAAGATATTTTTATCACATCTTCTACATCGGGGAGATTTATCGTACAAACTTATTCCCATTTATTGGTTTTGTATTTTATTTGCATACGTACGATCTCTTTTGAACTGAAATAATACGTAAAATAGTCATAAGCATCTCCTGATGAGCTCCTGGCAAGGCACACTGTTTGTGTCCAGTAGTACTCCAAGGTCTCTGATATATAAATATCGTACTTCTAAAATATGTATGATATTCTGATTGTGGTTTAGTCTTCATTCTTCAATAAGAAAGGTATGCTTAAAATGACACTTGAAGCTACCAAACCACGTAAATGAGCGGTAGCACCATCACCTAAAACTGAAGAAGTTCTGATAATTCATTAACTTCTAACTGAAGTTTTTAGGACACATTCTCAATATTTTTTTCCTCGGGTAAATTTTGACTCTGTATTAACATCGAATCTTTTCACATGTGACCGCGATTCCCCAAATTTTTTCTTGTAACGCACAACGTGATAATTTTTTTCCAGTATCATTGTATGTCAACTAACATGTGCTTCTTACAACTAGCTGTGATTTTTTTTATTCTGTTTGTAGTTTTGGTTCCTTTTCTGGTGAACAGTAAATAAAAAGATTAAATTACGTTATGGAATGTAGAGTTCCACAACAGTGTAAATTGAGGCCACGGTGGCTCAGTTGGTAGAGCGCTCACCTCTGGTGCTAGGGGGTCGTCGGATTGATCCCTGCTCATGCCATGTGGGCTTTGTGGTGGACAAACACCGTGTGCGTGGGTTTTCTCGGGGTGCTCCCGTTTCCTCCCACTTTCTTCATTACACCCCATCATCATCCATACGGCCTGAGCCATAGTTGCCTAAAGGCTTTAAAATCAATTTAAAAAAAACTTGTAAATTAAATTTTGCAGTTTCCAAATCTCCTTTCTTAGTGTGGATGTGGGAATGTCATATGGGCTTTATTATCAACTAAAATTATTTAATGTTGCCTGAAGTGGCCTTATTCAGAGCAAGAAACTTTAGTTAATTGCAATA
The DNA here is from genome assembly GCA_022664845.1 of Lepisma saccharinum. Lineage (NCBI taxonomy): Eukaryota > Metazoa > Arthropoda > Insecta > Zygentoma > Lepismatidae > Lepisma > Lepisma saccharinum. The sequence continues at coordinate 24,253 of JAGDQP010027206.1, forward strand.
AGAAAATGGTAGAATCGTAGCTGTCTAAATCTAGGACTTTTATCAAAAAGAATATCGTGTTATTCTATTTACTTGGGTAACAAAAATAATAGTACTTGATTGATATTTATTTAGTTTCAAACAATGTACTGCTAATTTAAAAGTATTTGGAATTTTCCAGTATTAAAATGTAACTTTTTTTTTGTTTTATTTTCATGGAACAACTTATTTACTTTTAATACATTTTCTTGTTAATTCTGTTTTCTTTCTCTTTTTATTACAGTAATTGAAATTACTCATTCAGATACTGCCAGTAATATACATTCGCTTTGTAAAGCAATTCAAAATGGAAAACAAAGCTGCAAGAATAACGAATATTTTACAAAATCAAAGGAAGATAGTTCAGATGATAGTCAAATAGGGATAACAAAAGACGGTAACACTTTTAATTTTTATTCGTAATTTCTCATTTTCGTTTTCAAACGTAGAGGTCAAAAGTTACATAGCTTTAACTTTTCTTTTTTTCAACAAGAAGGTTTCTAAGAAGTCGTACCTTTTTTCTTGTATATTATACACTGTATATTTGTACAGATAGGAAAAAATTGAAATGGTGCATTCAAAGAAAATTTGAGTTGATTAAATGGTAATAATGTTACTAAAATAATATCCACGTCTTACTGCATATGAAGGATGTCGGGAGCAAACAGGGTATGTCCACTTCTAGTGATTTTGTGCTATATAGCTCATTCTATTGGGAGAAATTGGAACTACAGAACTGTCAAAGAGCGAACGGTTACCACACAAGACAATATTACATGTTTGTTGAGTCGTTTAAACACGAAGCGATGAATGATTTATAACCTTAGTTTCTCAATAAACAGGTTTTGTGATATGCCTTGTTTTCTCCCAACACCCTTCATATAATCATCAGATAAATGAAAGTAGTTCTGATATTTCGAGATTTTTGGTCTCATTATCAATCATG
>JAGDQP010027207.1:0-25215 GCA_022664845.1 Lepisma saccharinum
ATAGTTTTTTATGACTGTAAGCTATCATGTACTGATGTACAAACAGTTTAATTACACTTCAATCGGACACAACTTTGAGAAGTAAATAAAAATATCTTCAAATGCTCTTTCCATATTAAAACTAATTGTATAGTATCAACTAATGCAATGTCGTAGTAAACTATGTCGAATCATACACAAAAATTATCATGCTCTTCCAGCTCCATTCCATCCATAATCTTGTCGTTACTAAACTTCAGGATTCGTAAAATAATGTATTAATTAAATTATTGAAAATATAGCTTACCAAATTTAAAAATGAAACGTTGATTTTTAATTTCCAACGTCTGAAGACAAAATTGTTTGTTCATATAATTACTTTCAATGCTTTGTTGCAAATGTTAGCGTGAGATTTGCACTTCCTAAAGATGTGAGAATTCTAAATATATCAGTGATGTAAATAAAAGCTACTGTCGTAGAAACATTTTACAATGTTATATTAGTATCTATTTTATATTTTAACTTTTAAAAGTAAAATGTGTTATACTTATATGTATGATTATATATTCGTAGAGAACATCAGATAAGTTTTCAATACAAGTAAATTCTGAAAGATCTTAACTATGTACAAGTAATGCAAAAAAAAAATACATTTTCAACACGTCGTTAGCGCGTTTACCTTCATAACACAGTATATAGACATGAAGTATCCCTAACTGTTTAGAATTGTGATTTTAATTTTACGTTAACGCAGTTAGCAAACACGGTTCAAAACAAATATGAGTATCTACATTACCTTTTTGTATCTATATTATAACTCAAATTGCTTGTAACTAAATGAAACAATTACATATGTTTCTAAATCAGATATATGAAAATGTGTAACTCTTTACTCTGTGTGATATGGGAATAAATAAATAAGCACAAACCATAATCTCATCTGAGTTTGTTAATCGCATTAATATACGTACGTATTCCAATTGCTTCGGAGGCAACCATGAATAAATTTGCTATTAATGATTTTCAAAGACAATTCGAGATTCAAGTTTCGAAAATATATTTTCGTTTTAAACAATATAAAAGTAATCAAAATTATTAATTTAACTTCGAGTTTTCCAAACCACAATTATTCATGTACAAAAGGCAGTATCTAGTAGAAAGCTAACTTCACATTGAGAAAAGTTCGTTTTTTCACAATATGCTAACCATCCTGAAGTGCACTTCTTGTTTTTCCGCCAGATCATACAACTGCTTGCATGGTGCCTTCATTTTTATTCTGACTGACTGCTACCCGTATAATATTTTTCATCCTTATGACAGCATGTGACGTAAATGCTTATAGGCCATACATATTTTACGTATATTCAAACATGTTCAGGCAAACTGTGTTAATAATAGATTTTTTTTAAGAAATGGGGCTGCATAGTGACACGCAATTGCTGAAAGGGGAATATGAAAGTAAGTATACGTGGAATAGTATGTGAGAAAGCGCACAGCTTCATAGATATACACTTCCATGAGTATAAAAAGGACCTATAGAGCGGTTTTGTCTTTATAAGAAGCTTTGGTGAAATTTATTCGTATATAGAAGATTCACGTCTTCACACAACTTCATTTATGTACTTTATGATTAGTTCAGTTAAGAAAGAGAGTATAATTCCATTGTCATGATAAGAAATACACTATATTTCTCTGAATTGAACAGTATTTGTATGTTTCCAATTTTGTAATAAAACAGACGATTTGTTTAGCGTATATTAGAGCAAGAACTAAATACAATAATGAATTAATTTATTGAGTACTAAGGTGAGTGATGACTATAACAACTTAGTTTAATGTTAAATAACGTATATATATTTTGGTCTGAATTTATTTGGAAACATTGATAGAATATAATACACTCCTTGTCATTAAAATGGCACAACAACAAGGCAAGAAAATAGCATCCCTAAACATCTCAGACAGTTACCATAGGTAGAATTAGCAATTTACTGAAATTTAGGCTCCAACGTAACGAAACAGAACTCTCGAAGTTCAGTAGCGTGTGAACCCACCATGATATTCAGAACGGATGCAACACGCTAAGGTATGGAGATGAAGAGGGTGTCGTCTTAGGGATATGTTCGTAGAGATATATTATAATGTTATATTAGTATTCATTTTATATAGTAACATTTAAAGTAAAAGTTCTTATACTTATCTGCATGATTGTATATTCGTAGAGACCATCAGATAAATGTTCAATACAAGTACAGCTTGGGAGACCACTGGCGACAGACGCTATGCAATCATGGACTATCCGTATTCAATCGCCAATAGATCTAGTGAACTATTGACAATAGTGAATAAAATGTACCGCCAGTAAGGTTAGGTCATCTCGGGCCACATGCACGCTTGCCTTATCCAGCTGGAATGTTTTCCTCGGCATGACCTGTACTAAAGAAAGCCATCTAGATTCAACGCATTATCGATGCATTATTTGCTGTTCACATGTCTGTCAATGATTAGGAGACACGTAACACTGATGCCAGACAACTTGGCGATGCAAACCGCTAGATATGGTTCGGACCATCCTGATACTGCAAAAAAAAGATCGATTCATCTGAAAAGTGGCTGTCTTGCTATTCGACGATCGCGATACCAATCGTAGTTGCTCATACTTAAGCTGTGCACTCAGCGGAAGCCGCACTAATGAGGTTCGTGCACATATGTCACATTATGCAGACGATTTAGCATTATGCATGGGGATATTGGGAACTGTGCAACATCCGCCAGTACGTACGACAATGTTCGGAATTTTTTTCAGGTCGATCCGCAAGATTTAATGCGCAACAAAATTGCCCTCACGGCCCGTGGTATAGCGCCGGCGTTAGTATAGGTCATGTTCTTCTTTATTGCCTTCGGAGATCCATCAGGTCCAAAGCGTTTCACTTGGGACGTTGATCATGCAATACCAGTGCCAAAGTCGGTAAACCGCATTCCGGTTTTCCACAATTCTTTCGCGACCAAAAACGGAAACCTTCTTCCACAGTCGCTGCACTCGAGAACAAGGTATCTTTTGATCATATACATAGATTTACCTAATGCCGACAGTCGACTACCACAGCATTATGGCTCCCTGATATGCCAGCGATTGTTGTTCTTAGATGGCGCCTCTGATACGTCATGGAAATTTCGTGTTAATCAGTTGTTTATCTTTTCATGATCTACATGTTCAAAAATAATTCATTAATCCGATATCTCATTCTTGGTGATGCATTTGTAATGACAAGCAGTGTAGTTTCAACAACCATTTATAGGTTTTACTTATCGAAACTACTTGTGTTACGCTTTGGAGCCTGGAATTTCAAAATATATGTGTTTATACATTTTCTATGTTGGACTAGTAATCGTTCATTTCCAGATGAGAATGCGACTTTACAATTTACCTCCACAATGGTACCAGGCAGTTCCGAACTTCCAAGTTATTCATTATATAAATCTTGATGTATTGTAACAATAATATGGTGAATGAGTTTTCAGGGAAATGTATCTTCTTAGTTTCTAAATGTGTTCAATAAAGGATTTAGATTGCAATATATAATCTTTAAGCAATCTATTAACCTTTTAATGTTTATCCTTATTTTGGGATTAGGTGGACTGTAAGTCCGCAACAATACTCTCCTCTTATCCACTATACTTGGGCAGGACACTGTAAAGTAAGTCAGTACTTCAGCAGTCAGTTCGTCTTAGAGCTCTGGCCAAGCGCTGCTATAGTCAGCTGTAGTCCCAATCAGAAGCAGACTAAAACACAGAAATGGAGCACACTGACTACATAGTTCTCGCATTTTGAATTATTCCTCACGTCTCGGCCAGCTCCGGGTGTTCTGTTTAGACGTAGAGCAGGATGAAGAGCGAGACAAGAATTATTTTCATTGCAGTATTAAATTGCTGGCTTCATCACGTTATTTCGAGACTTAGTATTCAACGAATACGAGCAGACGAATTCAGTATATTGTTTCGAGAACTTCTTCTAGTAACCATTTTCGTACCAAGTATAGCCCAAGAAGATAACGTCATTGTACGAAATAGAGATTCAGCGTTCAAATGAACAATTTATTATTTGCGTCGCTGCGCTTGCTATAGAAAAATAAGATGGGAACAAGATAGTATTAAATGACTTAGCTGGTGTTTTACTAGGGTTGCATAAACTACTTTTATTAGAAAGATGTCCTCTCAATCGCATGAAGTGCTAATTATAAGTTTTTCTAATCAAGAAGGACGGGATGGAAAGCTGTTAATTGTTTATTATCGTGTACGAATTGGAACATTTTAATAATTCAAATGCTGTTTATAGAACTGTTCACCATAGTCAATAAGGCATATTTTACTTTTCAAATCCCTATATACATTAGTGCACAAAGTTGCATCCCGCAGTGAGGCGGAGAGCAAATTCTAAAAAAGGACGGAAAGAGAGAAAGATAAAAAAAACAACTAAGGTATAGAAGAAAAGCAGTTCAACTTTCTGCCTAACAGACCAATCCTTATCCAATGACACGCTACTGAACTATTAGGTTGATTATTTCTTCCCCCAGAAACCACCGAATATTTACCACAAAGGGAACACTAAGTTCCCTCAGCAATTTGAGGCACTCGTGCTTAACTTTGAAGATATATTATTGAGTAGTATTCCGAAATTATTGACTTCATTTATTATTGATTAGTGAAACTTAATTGAAGTGAATTTAAACAATTTAGGCAAATTTTGGTTCAGGCAGAAATGATGATGATGGGCAAATTAGTAGGATGAACATAGTTGGTTGAAATGGTAGATCCCCGAGAATGTCCACGTGCAAGATGCGTGTGTACCACAAAGCCGGATTGTACGAGCTGGGATCGAACCCAGGCCCCCAAAAGGTGAGAAAATGCGTCGTGGTTATTTCTTGAATCGAATGGTAAGAACACCGACCGAATATCTGCACTACCCCTACAAAGAAGTTACTTATACAAATCTGCATCTTTTCATTTACATCCACCAGCAGTTCATACATATTATTTACGTACTGGGCCAGCTTCTAGACGTATTCCGGGTAAAGCTTTATCTCCCCAGGTGTCATCGACGCCACCCTTAAAAAATGCTTACATGTGGTTGGATGTATTGCCAGCAAACTTACCATAAGCTTCATTCGACACAACAGAAACATACTAAATGCATGCCGATCCTTAACTACTACGGTAGTCTGTCTTTCGAATCAGTTTTAAAATTCCACTGATTTACACTAATGTTAGCATGGTATCGAATTACGGATTTGGTATATGGGCATGTTATAATGGTACTCCGGGCGCCACTGTTTTATGCGTTACCAACAAAATCAAAATATTTTATATTTCAAATTGATAGTAAACCATCCAACGTATCCATCCAAAACCCAGCGTTTAAGTACTGTAATCGTTAATATAGGTACTCCAGTCACAACTGCCTTTCCAACTGTCGGCGTAGCCTCCAATTCTTAAATAGTTTTTCTGTTAAATCATTCTATACCATTTGTCGTATCGGCACCAAACTTCACATTTATGCACTGTACAAGGTTATAGAGGTTTTGCGGGCGCCATAGAGTACTCCTTTATTAGTGTTGCCAAGCATTTTTAAAAATCAGAGCCTCGAATTTCTGTCATGTCGTAAACGATATTCGCAACATATTTGTAATTCAACGCGCTGGAATAGATCCTACAGATACTCCGTGTACTACAGGTGTCGAATTTGTTAGTCTTACCAAAAAATAAAATATAATGTTTGAAACTACTGTCATAACTTTGACCATATCCGCACGAAACTTGACACTAGCATGGTGTGAGAGGTTCTAGGGGTTTTTGTGTACCGATATCCTAGTCGTCAGTGTTGGAACCCAAGTTCAGATATTTTATATTTAAAATTGCTTCTATTTTGCTGCTCGTATACGCATCAAATATTACATTTAGCCTACTGAGTCAAGTCATAAAAACTCTCAGGGTGCATCTGCCTCTGTAGGAACAATTTCAAAATACAAAGTTGTTTCAATACCGTATTGCTTGCCGATTAAGTTATTCGGATATGACGTGGAGGTACTTTCAATACGGTTTTCTCTTTACCTTGTTACTTGGGAAAATAACAGATCTTTCATGCCATCACATTTCCATCCGGTTTCCTGTCATTTTCTACCCTGATAAAACCTGAACATAAAATTGACTGCAAGTTTCCGTTCGGTTTCTATTAGGTATGGTTGGAAAATCGATTTTCACTAAAGTAGAGAGTTATCATCAGTTTGATTTCGAACATGCAGCGATGTCGACATGTGGTAGTTTCTTAAGACACATAATATTAGATATACAGTGCGTTTCGGTTAACATGAGGGCAAAAACAATTCACGTACGACCATACATACTGCTACAAAAAGTTTCTGCTGTTTAATCTGGTTGCATAACAAATGCTCATCTAATATCATATGATGTCTTGTCTTTTAAGAGGTTGTTTTCACATGTCTGACATTTTATTAACAAAGATAAAAGGGACGTTAATAGAAGTTAATGTAATGTTTGGCAATAACTTGAAACAGTAATCGTGGATGGTTTGAAGGCAGATTTTGCTTTTTGTCGAAACTTTCCATTACAGTTATAACTCCATTCGAAAATAGAATATCCTGCAGAGTTGAAAACCATAAGTTTAGTTAAAATCAACGACTTAGTAGCATTAGCTTATTCGACAGAGCGTTGACTTTCCAAACGAAGGGCCCAGAAGATGATACCAGTGACCCCATTATGAATGAGATTATTACAGTATCTACCCTGTCCGACTACTTTCCAACATCCTCTCCGCACCGTATCCGACCTTAGCCTGAGATACTTAAATGCTATAAAGAAAATTTAAAAGTTTCAAATATAGTGAATACAAACCAATAACCTATTGCTTTTCAGTTTTGATGTTTTTCATGTGATGGCGTTTCAATGTTATATATGTTTGTGTTACTAAAGCAGAACATTAATGTACGCTACTAAGGCGTTTTGCTTTATTTTTTCGTAAATCCTCCCGTACAACAGAACAATTGTGTGCAAATTGTTAGCAAGGAATAATTGCAGGGGACAACTTGAAGTTATTAGAGGATAATAGAGTAATTGTATGCACATAACTTCAATTTTGGGTGAGTAATTGATTATTTTACAAGAAACCACAAATTCAAACCCTGCTCGTACCAGGTGGGGTTTGTGGCGGACAGACACCATGTGCGTGGGATTTCTCGGGGTTTTCCCGTTCCCCAGCAAATTCTTCATAGCACCAATCAATCCATCATTTAGTCTGAGTCTGAGTTGCCAAAAGACATTAAAATATAAATTCAAGAAAGTCCAAACAACTGAGTAATTTTAAAACGTATAATTTAGGAGAAATAGTTCAAAAACAATAAGTAATAAGCTATCAGTAATATGAAGAGTGATTCATTGAATACGTACCGTTACTGACCTATGTGGAGTACTTGTACTGTGCACAGGTTAACTTCTTATATTTTCCTTTCCGATCTTCAGAAAACATGAATACATATGATTTTTTTAATAACAACAATATTGCAGCTTAAGGTCATAGAAATAACTTGGATCTTCAGATATTCTGTACATACAAAAACAATATTTTATTATCACTTCACACAATGATATATGAATTAACATTCTGAAATTATTTAAGTACAAATTGAATCACGGTTCATTATTCTGAGGGGAATGGGAGATTTTCCTCCACAAGCAGTCTTCTTATCAATTTTCGGTCCCACTAAAATATCCCGAAAGGTGTTAAGATGAGGCTACTTGTAATTACCACGTTTTAACCATAATAGAAATGTCTGTCATCACTATCATAATTTGCTCCGATCCTTACTGAAACAAACATAACACAAAGTATAAAAATACACACCTGCGTGTTTTCTTGCCTATACTTAAAAGAAACTATTCCTGCTCTTGCCCCATAAGAAATACGATCATTAACAAATTGCATGGCTTAGGGCTTACATAACACGGTGTCCACTGGAGTTTAAATACTTTCTTCTCCAGGACCTGCAACTATAGGTGAAAATTGTCCACAATGTCCCAGTTTCCCATGCATCTGTCTGCGACATTACCTCATAAGAAATACGATCATTACCGAATGACTTGTCTTATGGCTTACATAACATGATGTCCCAATGTCCACAGAAGTTTAAGTGCGTTCCTCTCCACAATCTGCAACTATAGGTGAAATTTGTCCACGATAATGGACAGAGGACGACATCTTGAATGTCTACCTTTACTGCGAGATAGTAGAGCTGACACCTCTACACTGCTAAATCATGTCAAGAAATAGCAACAGATGGTTCATGGATTCTCCTCGGGTAAAATATTCCTGAGGTAAACTAGTCCCTCATTTGGATCTCCGGGTGAGGGCTGCTTCAGGGGCTCCAAGAACAGGAATAAGAAAAACCTTAGAATCAGAAACCGTAAAAACGCTATACAAAACGCGAGATCTTCAGGTGGCCCTACGGGAGACCGATAAGTACGTACCAACTGGACATATTAGGGATACAAGAGGTCCGGCGGGAGGATGAATATAGCATCCGACAAGGCAAGTACACTTTCAACTATAGAGGAACACAGTCTCACGATTTTGGAACAGGATTCCTAATTAAAACAGTATTCTTCCGGCGGTCAAGAATATAGATTTCGTCATCGAAATACTATCATACGTTACGATACGTACCCAATAGTTTAAGACAGTTTTAATAAATGTTTATACTCCGACCGAGGTGGCTAATGGTAACATAAAATATACATTTTATCAGGAGCTAGAAAGGATGTTTGACCGATTACTGACATATAAGATGAAAATTGTGTTAGGTGATTTCAATGCTGAAGTGAGGAGGGAAGAAAATATAGACCTCCTATTGGCAAATAGAACTTTCTCGAAAAGACCAACAACAATGAAAAAAGACTGGTAACTTTCGCGATCTCGGAAAACCTACTAGTAAAGAGCGCATATTTCCAGCACAATGACATACACAAATACACCTGGCTATCTCCGGATGGAGAAAACGCTCAATAAGATCGATCTTCGTCGATAGACGAAGACACACCAATATAATGGGTGTTAGGTCTTACAGAGGAGTGGAAGGTGACACTGTTCATCAGCTAGTGATCACGAAAGTGGAGAAAAAGTTATGCGTTGTGAACAGAGAATGCAAAGGGTTAAATCAAAATAAATTCGAAGTTAAACGATTAGACAATACAAGCTTAAAGGAGATGGGAAGTCCCAAGTAGGTTTGAAATCTTAGTCGACTCAAGTAGAAATAAGGATGAAATAAGTAGTGAGATTGATGTAAGTAAGATGTGGGAGGCAATTCGTTACCCAGTAAAGGGCGTAGCAGAGGAACATGTAGGTGAGAAGAAACAGCTAAAAACGAGCCTTGGTTTGATGAAAATGCCTTAAAGTTCATAATGAACGAAAATAAATAGGACAGCGATGGCTACGTAATAAAAGATAAGCAAATAGTAATCACTACAGTATGTAAAACGCAACACCACACTCGGATTCAGAAAAACAAAAAGCGAAAATATATGAACCTGAAGATCCACCAGATACAAGAAAACGGGAAGACAAATAACATCCAAAATCTCTACAAAGTGGTGAAGTCGCTAAAAAAGAGTTACCAGCCTAGGTTAGGGATGATTAAAAATAAAAGCGGAGATCCGGAGGCGGATCCGACTATCGTCTTAATATACTTATTTCGACAATTGTCTTAATATACACAACGGGGAACATATCGATGAATTTGAAACCGCGGATCGGGTATACCCGAACCTAGCAAGATCGAGGTCGAAATGTCGATAAAGAAATTTTAAAAATTAAAAAACTGGGAATATACAATATTTCAGCTGACTTTCTTAAAGCGCGAGGAACGGCACTGATCAAGGAACTGCGTCAATTGATAAACGCTTTATGGAGAAAAGAGGAGCTTGCATAGGAATGGAAAACCTCAATATCTGGTGTAGTAAAAAGTAATCCATTATTTTGCCAATAGATGGCTTCAGTAATCTGTATCTCGCGTTGTATAAGTCCGATCGGATTCAACGAGATGGCGTTCAAACGATGAGATTGAGTACTACAAACACTGTTCAGATAGTTGTGATGAGTTGACCCAGTGTTGTGTGAGCGCGCGTCAAAATGGACACTAGCAAAGAGAAAATACGCTATATTTTACATTTTTTCTTCGATAAAGGCGAAAATGCAAGCCATTCGGCTTCAAATGTGAATAGTGTTTATGGTCCTGATACTGTAACAGCCAATCACGCGCAATTTTGGTTTCATCGATTCCGTTCCGGCAATTTTGACGTCAAAGATGTACCACGCACTGGAAGGCCAAGTGTGGAAAATGTCGATAAAATCGTGGACATTGTCGCGTCCAACCGTCATGTAAGCACGGTTTCGATTGCCCAAGAGCTAAACATTGCACAAAAAAACCGTGTGGAACCATTTGCATAAGGCTGGATACACAAAGAAGCTTGAGGTATGGGTGCCACACGAGTTAACGCAAAAAAAACCTCATGGACCGAATTTCCATCTACGAATCGCTGCTGAATCGCAACCCATTTGTGAAGCGGTTGGTGACTGGTGATGAAAAGTGGATCACTTACGACAACGTCACGCGAAAACGGTCGTGGTCGAAGCGCGGTGCGCCGGCGCAAATGGTGCCCAAGCCAGGATTGACGGCCAGGAAGGTTTTGCTGTGTGTTTGGTGGGATTGGCAGGGAATTATCTACTATGAGCTGCTTCCCTACGGCCAAACCCTTAACTCGGAACTATACTGTCAACAATTGGAACGTCTGAAGGCAGCAATCGCCCACAAGCGCAAAGCTTTGACCAATAGGAGAGACATTGTGTTCCACCAGGACAACGCCAGGCCACACACATCGATAGTGACTCGCCATAAGCTCCGGGAGATTGGTTGGGAGGTTCTTATGCATTCACCTTATAGTCAGGACCTGGCACCGAGTGATTACCATCTGTTCCTGTCCATGGCGAACACGTTTTCTGGTGAAAATTCGCTTCAAGAGAGGTTTGTGAACATCGACTGTAATATTTACCGCGGAATCACGTTACTCTTAACACGTTATAAATTATTGAGTAATATATTTTATCTTTTTTGGAAAGATCGGAGGGAAAGAAACCATTGAAAAGACTGAGACGACGTTGGGAAAACCATATTAGAAGAAATCTTCGAGAAGTAAGTGTTTGTGATGAAAACTGGATTGATCTTCCCAGTATAGAATCTGATGGTAAACATTTATTACTACGGCGATGAACTTGCGAGATCTGCAAGCCATATATTAATTATTGTTACTACTACTACTACTACTACTACTAATAATAATAATAATAATAATAATAACAATAATAATAATAATAATTTATTAGTATTACTCAGCTACCATACCTATTCCTGAAAATAAAATCCAATTCTAGGTAAAAAAAAAATGTCTCAGTTTAAGTAAATGCAAATATTGGAAGCTTATCTGGATGGTCAATAAAAACTACGATAAAATTTGTTTTGACAAGAAAATGTCTGATTACAGTGTTATAAATTATGTATTATTGATAATATCAGAACAATACGTAGACGTATTTTATATGCTCTAATATCAAGCTTCAGAAATATATATCTGTATATATAATTACTTAAATATTAAATTATACCATGTGCGAAGATAAATTATGTTTGTTTTTATTTCTATCATTGTTCATCTAAACAACGGAAGACTTCAACACAGTCATTCGAAACTGAAAACCTGGCAGAAACGAAACAGAAACCTGAACGTGCCAAAGGGGTCTAAAAAAGTATCAACCCAGGACTTATTTCAAACGATTATCCCCACATATATATAATAGGTTTATCAAGACACTTATAACATCATCCTGAATGACAATTAATATCATTTCAACTGTTGTTCTCTTTGAGCATATTAGCACAATCTCGCTTACCGCAAATGGAACTTAGAAATCTTGAATAAGGTATGTGTATTGATAGTAAGCAAATTTTTCCAAAAATAAAGGTTCAAAATATTTTCGACTTAGCTCTTGGAGAATCTGAAAATAAGTCTAATCTAAAGTTCGAAGTTTTGAAGGTACATTGTTGTATAGAGAATATGAGTAGACCTTCTATATAATTGAGGAAAAGGAATGTTCTATAAACAGATCCATTGAAACGAGTCAGTACACGTCATTTGTATATGATCGAAAATAATACCAAAATAATAATAATAAGAAGAAAAAACATCTACCAACTTTCAAAATACACTTTTGAGAATTACTATGAACGGAAATGAAATTCCAACATTACAGACTTTTCGATTCTAACATTATCAAAATTTAAAATATAAAAATGTGTTCAAATTGGATGATATGTATGACAAATAAAATATGGTTTTAAAAAAGTGCGTACGGGTAGCTCGTGACAGGGGACAAAGGAACGAAATGGGATTGATAGATGAATGACCGTGAGAACATTGAATTAATACCAATTTCATTGAATAATGAAGTTAAAAGAGCATACCCTTTAATTGATGGATACTATAACTGTCTCTACATCTTTTGTACACACACATGTATCTCCTATAACATACTTCCTATTTGGTTTATCACAAGTTAATAGAAATAACATTTCATAATAGCAGTATTAGTTTAATGATCTGTGACCTTATAACATTAACTGTTATAGTGATACTATTTATCATATACACATGCACACCCCACCTCTGACTATTCTGCCTGTGTGATGGAATTGAATTGTAATGATGGGTGGGAAGTAAGGACCAGGTCGACTATGACTGAAGATTTATTAGCATTGTGCGTTAATATATGAGATTATAAAGTTGATATCAACATAATAAAACAACACGTTAATTTAATTTCTTCCGGGTCTACACAGAAGTATCGTACACTAAGCTTTAAAATCCATACTTTACTCATTGACAGATTAAAGCTTTGGTTTGTTAAAACCTTTATAAATTTGCATGTGAGTGTACGCACTAATGTAAGTCACTATGTGCGTGTGTAAGAGAGAGATAAAGAAATTTAATAAATAATGAAATATATAATTTGAAAAGAAAGAAATATTAAATAAGAGATAGAGAGAGAGAGAGAAAGAAAGAATGAGAGATAGAGAGATCCGCGACAGGAAACTAAAATAATATACAAAAATATAGAAAGAGGATACAATGTATCTGTGTAGAGAAAGAAGTATAAGAATAGAAGGAGAAGCAGAAAAGAAAGAAGAATATAAATTATAACAAATGAAGACAGATGATACTAGAACTAGAATACAAGTTAAAGAGATAGATAGAAAATGAGGGGGTAGAGATACGGAAACAAAAAATCAATAATAAATAAATAAATAAAAGAAAATACAGTAATTGATGAAAGAGAGTGAAAGGGAGATTACAATAGGACAAGTGTAAAAGTAAGAAAGAGCAAAACATAGATAAACATGAGAGTAGAAAGAAGAAAATAAAAACAAGCAATTTAGATATAAGAAAAAAACTTAAATGGAAAATAGTAGGGAAGGAAAGAAAACAATCTTAAAGAGATTTACATAGATGGAAAGTTGGTGGGAGGAGAGAAGAAGAAAGCCATAGTTAGAAATGGTAGAAACAAGGAGAGAAACAAATCCCAAATAAGTAGAAAAGGAACGTTTGATTGAGATAGTATGCAGCATATAATAAAGACACAAGAAGAAATCGAGAGACGAAGAAAAAGAAGTTGCGAAATAATCATAAGACTAATAAAGTGTGAGAGAGAAACCAGAGAAGAAATAAGAGAGAATTGAGAAATATATACAAAATATGAGTTTAACGGGGAGCAGATAAAGTTAAATGAAGTTAAAATGAAAAGAAATAATGAGAGATGATAAGAGAATATAAGTAAAAACGAGGAAAACAGAAAAAGAAAGAAAATGGAACGGAAAACAAAATAAATGGAAAAAGGGCAATTAACGAAGAGTGAGACAATAAAAATAAATAAAGATAGTAGAAGAAGACTTTGAATTAGTAGAAGACACACAAGATAGAACAGCAGATAAAAAAGATAGAATAAAAAAAGGGAATAGTGATGATTCGAGTGGAATATAGTTAACGAGAGAGAAAAAATATA
This sequence comes from Lepisma saccharinum, assembly GCA_022664845.1. NCBI lineage: Eukaryota > Metazoa > Arthropoda > Insecta > Zygentoma > Lepismatidae > Lepisma > Lepisma saccharinum. The sequence goes on from JAGDQP010027207.1 coordinate 14,156, forward strand.
ATAGAGGAAATGAAATAAAAGTACAAAGTGGAAGGCAGACTTGGCAAAAAGATTGAAGGTAGAATCAAAAAGAGAAGGATAAATTTAGACATAAGAATAACTGATAGAGGAAAGGGAGAGCAGATAAAAAAACAAACGAAAATACATAATGAATGAAAATACGAGAAATGATAGATGCAAATATTACAAAAAGTTTACGATGCGTATAGAGAGGAAGATTAAGAAAAGAGGTTGAGTTAAAAAATAGCGTGTTAAGTACTTTTGTTATAGAATATTCTGGAAAGCCTTACTTTTGAATTCGGTATGAAGAAAAATACCTGGAAAGTGTGATTCATTGTACTTTTAAAGCCTGTTCGAAGATACCTTGTTTTGGTTTGAATTATAATTTAGTACCCAATGCAAACAGAGTCCGGCCCGATTTTACACAATCGTACCAATGTATTTCATTACTTTTTTTCTTCTGTTATTTTGCGTATTTTTAGCGTGTTTCGTCGACATATAGTGCTCGCTACTAAAATGGGAAAAGGAGAGAAGATAGCAGAACCCCCAAATTTATAGATATACTGTAAGGTAAAATAAGAAAATAACACTCTGTATAAGGCGTTAAAACTTGAAACAACGGAACAGATCTGGTGATGGCCAGTAGTCTGTGGGTCCATTATGGTCGTTCAGAACCTGTGTCACACGACGAGTCATACAGAATATGACTCTGGATGTCCTCTTAGGGTAGGGCAAACCACACGACCTCGACACGATGCCACAATTCCTCAACTGTTGTGCAATAATGGAGCAGACGTATTCAATTGGTGAGATATTAGGTGAACACAGCAGCGAAAGAAGCATATTGTGTATAACGAGGAATGCTATATAATCAGTTGCAAAATGCAAACCCGCCTTGCTTTGCGGGGATGTAGCCCCGGCAGCTCCCGTACTAACACAACCGGGACCAAAATCGGGTCCAACACTGTCGATTTACTGATGGCAGCTAACATGCCCTCAATGCGTAGGAGACATTAACCGTCACAGAATCCAATGGTACCCCACATCACAATATCCGGTGCCGGGTAACATAACGATGCAAAACGCATATGCCACCTTGCCTAGTGCCACGGTATCGTACGATACCAATACGACCATCAAAATGCTGTAGGCACAAACAGATACGTGTGAAAAGGGGATATGCTGTCATTTGGATCTCCATTCTCGTAGTTCACGACACAATTATAGTCACGCATACTTTTGCTGTGCATTGAGTGCAAGTCGTCGTAATAAGCGCTCTGCAATTATTTACCGCTCTGCTAGACTACGTAGAAATTTTCGTGGCGTCAACATCCAGCACCCCGTGATTCAGTGTTCAGGGTGTGGCTGTTAAATACCCGACTGTTTTCAAGGTCCGTGTTAAGATGGGGTCGTTAGAAATCGGCTTGTCGTTGCGTAGTGCCTTCGGTTTAGCGTCCCCAAGCTGACCTAGACTACCCCAGATAACTCTCAGTATGGGCTACATCAATAGCGCTACTGCTCCGAGTTCTAGCGTGGGATTTTTTTGTTGAAAGAGAAGTTTCATTAGTACATGGAACCCCGACGTATTTCAAGTGAAGAGAGATAAATAGTAAATAACCTATTAACGAACTAACATGGAAGGCGATCCACCTGTCTCATGATTTACTGCGAGGCTATTCCAAATCTAAGGGACGCAAGAGGAGAAAAAGGGGAAATAAAACAAAGGACTCAATATGACATATTTATTTCCAAGAGTTCCTATTTTAAGTCACTCTTAGAACGAATCTGGAACGAAGCCCAAATACAAGTGAATAGCATAACTTAACTATAACTGTTTATGTACCCTACTCCAGGTGCACGCTGAATTCCATTGATAAAATAGTTCCAGTATATATTTGGAACAATAATATATTACATTTACAATTTAAATATAAATGCGATTAAAAGACTTATAATTTTGATAACATACTTTGTTCATAAGTCTTTCAATCTTGTAACACTTACGTAGATCTTCGCTCAAGCTTTCTTTTCTTTATTAATAATACGGTTTTTATAATAATTTTATTACATTCAAAATATGTGACAAACATTGAGTTCCAAATCATGAAAATACATGTAATACTTAGAACAATGCTAAATTTTAACATTATTATTGAATCGATTAGAAGCAATATTTTATTCAACTTAGGTTCGGGTGATTATAAGAAATTATATGTAATACAATAAAAATGAAGCGCTTCACGATAGGTGCTTAATGACGTCACATATGCCCTACCAGAGCAAATACATACTTTTAAAGAACATTTTGTTTCATAATGTTCACTTTAGAGGTAGGTTTATTTTTTATTGTTCTGTGGATTGTACTTTATTTAATATTTCTTTATACGACATATTAGAATTTCATTATTTTTCACTCACTGGCTATTTTTCACTTTAAAGTTCTAATTACTTTCAATTTTAACTGGATGCTTCTTGTTCGGGATTCACTGGGTAGTTAATGGATATTTATTTTGATTTGTGGATGACATATTCTATGCTATTCAATAAAGAAATATGTGCTAAAAAACGTACCAAACTTTCTTCCTGTTTAACACCTGAAAAGTTACCATTATTTTGAAAAGATAGCGCCAGACATGTTTTTATTTACATCACATATTGTACAATATTGCATGAGTACAAAATAAGATATATTTTTTTAAATATATATTTTAATTTTTCGACTACAACAAACGCTGTGCCAAACCACAACAATATGTCTAAAATAGCTCCAACGCTTTGTGCACATTTTATGCACATTATCTCACCTTTTCTATACGCTGAGTAAAGTTGGGATATCTTCACCCTTGCCCAAACGCAGCAAGCTATCGCAGTGAAATCCACTCAAATATTTAGTACTTTTTGTGCTATTTTGTACACTATCATATTTTTTTATATTCTGGGCTTATCCCACATTACGATGAGAAAGTAGAAGACTCAATTTCACCCTGACCTAACTACAACGAGCAATAGAAATAGAAACCAGTCCAGGATGAATTGCATGTTTGTGCCAATTTGTGCACAATATTTCATATTTTGTGAACGCTTCTTTATCCCATAAGGAAAACAATGTTGTCTACTACCTTCAGGCTGGCATAACCGCAATAATCAATCGGAATAACGTCAACTCTGAGATTTAGGGCAAACTTTGTGCTAACTATTAACACATTACAAAAGTAAACAATAAACTTTTAGTTACACAGTTATCACATTTAGTTTTTTTCTTTGTTGCTATTTCGGTTTCATGGCTTCGGATCTGGGGTCTTGGGGATGTTGTTCGTACTTAAGGAAAATCTCAAATGCGCGGACGCGTTCTTAAAATCGTTCATAAAATCGAGAGTTTCGAGCGGGTAGGCAACGTTTGAAAAGGAAAACTCACTCAAACAATGAAAAAGAGTAAAAGAACAAATACTACATTAACATCAACTTCAGTAACAGATTCTACACCAGCGGTGGAACGCAGCAAATACGATATATGAGAAGAGCGGCTAAAACAACAATAAAAGGAACTGAAAAGCAAATACTAAGAAATAGAAAAGAGAAACAGTGAAACAGAAAGAGAAGCTTAAAAAGCAAAGAATGAAGGTGAAACGCCTGGGAGAAGGAACCCAACAAGAAATGCGAATTATTTGAGGGAATTGAGCCTAACCCAAACGGAGGAGGAAAATAAAAGGAAAAGAAAGCTAAAGTTTCACCTGCAGATGGGGAAATAATAAAAGAGACAAAAGTTGAGGAGAAGAAAGAAACCAGTACTTAAGAAGAAAAGACGGAAGATGAGTTAGAAGAAAGACAGAATGCCTATCTGGAACTCCACACCAGTGCAATAGAAGCAGTGGAGAGAACGTTGAAGAAACTGAAGTTGGGGAGGAAACCAACAAAGAACATAACAGCGATACTCACAAAGTGAGTGATCAAAATATTGCAATTGGAAGGCAGGATGGCGAAAAAGAACAAAACCCTGTATGAAAATGTTGAAAAAATGGAGTTGCAAATAAATGCTGAAAGAAGAAAATAATCGGCTGGAATAACGATACCACAAAAAATCGAACTAAAGACTCAAGGACGAGACCAGGAAAAGATCGAGTTGATAGAGAAATTTAAATTGCTAGGAAACTAACTGGACAAAGTACAGAAAGATAATTAAAATACAGCAAAATTCCAAGGAACGCTGGAAAGAATGGAGGAAAAGAACACCTATTTAAGGAAAAGTATAGAGGAAAGGAACAAAGAATTAACAGCGGAGGCAGTAGAGAAGGCACACATAAAAGACTTGGATGAAGAAAGTTAAGTGGAAGACGAAAATAAAAAAAATAGAACTAAATGAACAATTTGAAGAGCTACAAGAAAAAGAAATGACACTACTACAGATAATAGAGATGGGACCGAGACAACCTAGTTTCTCTGAGGCAGTTAAGAAACAAACAGAAAGAGAACAGTAAATTGCACAAATAGTTGAGAAGGACAAACCTTCTATTTTGTGAGGCCCAAGAAGAGAAAACACTATCGCTACTGCGCAGCAGTTCGATAATGAACGTGGACCCCGAGAAAGATAAAGTACGGACCACTGTATACACTGGAAATAAGATGTTAGTTGTAAAAGCAGAATCCAAAGAAGACGTAGAGAAGATAATAAATAATAGAGAAATTAAGGACAAATTCAACACTGAGCCAAGAAGAAAAGGACATTTCCAACTAGTAACATATAACGTGGAAAAGGGAGCAAACTGACGACGAAATTACTACGAAACGAGTCAGAACAAATATTGATGGCTAAAGAGAAGTAATGCTATAGATGAAATAATCTAAATTAAGAATCAGAACTGTACCCAGAGGAGAAAGTACGTGTCACATAGTAATCGAAACAGCGACAGAGAGTAGGAAATTACTTCTGAACAAACCAAGAGTGTATATATAAAGTACACTAGCCATACAATAAAGAATTTCTAGGTGGTTCTACACTGCTTCAGGTGCGGCGACCTAGGACACACCACTAAATATTACGGTATAGTGGAAGTTTGCTCGCATTGCGGAGAAAAAGGTCAGAAAAGAGATACCTGCAACATCAAGGACCAACCACCAAGGTGTATCCTCTGTAGGCTACGTAAAAAGAAATGCGAGACCAGCTTTTACAAGGAATGTCAAACGCACTAAAACCTACTAACGAGGAGTGTAAGTAGAACCGATTATGGAATTTCAGCTAACTAAAGAATTGCAAGGAGAATGATTTTAGATGAAAAAATGACTTGGAGGAATAAGACTGAAGAAACAAAATTCATTGAATGGGTAGATACAATTGGAGGAACCAAATTCCAGGAAAATTCCTTGACAGTTATAGAAGATAATCTAAATTTAAAAGAAGAGAACCAAACTATAATACACTTCATAAATCCTAGATTGATGACATTTCCTAGGGAATTTGCCCAAACAGTAGCGGATACACACAAAGACTTTATGGTAGAGGAGATGGAACTACATAAAATAAACAGAAGTAATGGCACAGAATTAATAATTCATTATTCAACAAACGAGCACAAATGTAAATTCATATTCATAAAATTATTAATGGAGGAGTTTTTAACATATTTAAGAACCGTATTGCAATGTTTTCAAGATCTCATGTTCAAAAGAAAAGTAGAAATTATTATGAAAGCTATAGGGCTGGGCCTATGGCGGCACGACTCAGACCAAGTATTAGTATAATTTATAGAAACCACAAACAAGAAAACAACAATATATTTTTGGGATGCATATAACGGATAACGTTTGATGAAGAAATTAATAACAAGCGAAAATGGATGCTTTAACATACTCTACAACCTTGAAACATGCAAGCAAACTGCAACAAGGAAAGAAGAACACCAAGAAAAATAGTAAGAGATCTAGCAGAGACAGACACAAATTCCGAATCTAACGATAGCGAAGGCAATAAAGAAAGGAAGAGAAGATGAATCAGAGGAAGAAATGAAATCAACTACAAACAGTAAGCAAAATGAAAAATAAAACACCTTCACAGTAAAAGAGAATAATATAAAATATTAACAGAATTTAAGAAGAACTAAAATAAAGAATGTATATATAAAGGCAGAGAAGTAAAAACAGCAAACATTAGTACGCAAACAAATAAAAAGAAAAACTGGAAGTAAAAATGCCTAACCATATTTACATCCGGTGAAAAATAAATCCAGAAGACGAACAAAACATATCACTCCTGAAAGTAATATATATCACAAGGGTAAACAACCGAAAGGAGAAAAAGAATAAAATAATTGAGACTTGAAAAATTTAAAAACCTCAAAAGACTAAGAAATAAATGAAATAATAGAAACAGCAGAAGAGTGTAGTGTAGAATAAGTAATACAAAAGAGGAAACTGAAAAGGAAACCGAAGACAAATCAAAACAGTATTATGGAGCTCCAAGATAGAGAATAATAGATATTAATCAACAGTCTTAGAGGAGCCCCAAACACTCATCGTCGCGTAAAGACGCCTGGATGGAAAGCAGAATGTGGATGGAAAACGAGTGACATTTCTCGTACTAAATGCATTAGATAAGATTACACCAAAACGAAGTAATCTCCCAGTCGATCCCAAAGAACTACTAGAATTAGTTGACCAAGTTTTTGAAAGTAGGTCGGAATGCTTCGACCTTCATGAAATATACAATGACTTTGTGATAGCTCAAAGAAACGTGACCACGCTGCTATTCGCACACAATATATCCCGCTTTTACCTAGTACTCAAGTTGAGCATTGTTCTGTGCTGCAAATAAATGTACAGAGCTCTAGATTGATGAGAAGTGAATGAACCTTTAAAATATAATATTAAATAAAATTACTAAAAATAAATTTCAGAAAAAAAACTTTAAATACAACAAATAACAGGAGGAGCAATCTTAGACGGGTTGGCTCTGAACTGAGGAAATTCTTAGATCACCAAATTGATTGACAATGTGTAAGTGCAGAATATTACTACAGGAAAAAACATATTTTCGTGTGACAACGCGAAAAGCTGCTTATGGAGACCAACCAAAAGCTGCAATCATGTGTTTAATAAGAACTACGAATTAGTAGAAATAAGACAAAACACGGACGTCTTGCGTGGAGTTTCTAACACAACATCTTAAAATGATACTTCCAATACCATTATGTAATCGAACAGTATCTGGAATAATTAGATACAATTATACAAACCATCTGAATCACAAAATTATAACTTCACATGCCAACGCTAAATCGCCGCTGCGGCATAGCAACCTATCAACATGTAAAAACAGGAGAAGTGGGGATATACTAGATGAACTAATAAATTAGTGATACATAATAAAGGACAACCAAACACTTTTAGCAACAGAGCGGGGCAGAAACTAGCATTGGTATTACACGGTCGACCCGAAATTTGGATGAAAAGATAAAAACAAAATTAACGTTATGGATGGAAGTACACTTAGCGACTATAATGCAATCGGCTTTGAAATATAACTATATAATGAAGTGGCAGCACAGAACACAGAAGCACAAGAAGTGAATGAACCTTTAAAATATAATATTAAATAAAATTAATAAAAATAAATTTCAGAATAAAACTTTAAATACAACAAATAACAGGAGGAGCAATCTTAGACGGGTTGGGGCTAAAAATATCTTATATAGCATTTCACGATTCGAGCGATAGACTGCAATGCAGCCCATAAATACACTGCAACCCAGAAATGAGGAAACTAAAAAAATAGAAACTCCTTCTGGTTAGGGGAATTAATAGACTAAAGTGAATAACAAAAGCAAAAAGAAAAAGCTGTCAAAAGGCCAGAGACCTAAACTTGAGACAGCGGAAATAAAATATGCATGTCTAAAATATACACACAACTATATCTACCCTTGAAAATCCTGATGGCACAAAAACCAGCAATTGGAAGGATTCTACAGAGTTTCTAACGAGGGAATTAATTCTACAAGATGATGAAAATAATGAGATAATTTACAAAACAACAAATTAACGAAGGAATGACTGAACTTTGCAACCTGACGCAAGATAATGAAGAGGAAACTCGAAAAATTCAGAATATAGAGATAGAAGATGCAATACTAACATCAAAAATAAAAAAGCACCAGGTCCTGACCTAACTAAACTCGAAATCTACAAGACATTTAAAGACATTTGGTCACCGTATCTGGCCAGACTATTCTCCAAATGTATTAAACAGGAAGTATTTCCAAGAAGATGGAAAGAAGCTATCCTAGTGAAACCAAAATGAATCCGAGATCATACACACCGATATATTGTTAAATGTTCTTAGTAAAATCTTCGAAAGAATAATCATAAATAAGCTACAATGATATAGACCAGAATTAGCAAATGACAAATTTCAATATGGATTCCGAAAACAAAAATCCCCTGAATATGCAATCAATAAGTTTTGTACAGATATAAAAAAGACAGACGGATTATACGCTCCAGAAATCTATATAGACATAAAAAGAGTGCTTGACCACTTATGATGACCGGCTCTATTTATTATGAAAACTTACCAATATGGATGATCCAGGTATTCAGGGACAACTGCAAAGACATAAAAGTATATCTTGAAGCTCCAGGCGAAAGGTTAGAAAGAACCCCTAATAAAGAATGCCCACACGGATCAGTCTGCGACCCGATCTCCTGAGGCATATGTGGAGATCCCTGCCTGAGAAAGATTAGTGAATTTGAAGAAACATATTTTGGTATAGCTTACGTCGATGATGTTGGTATAGTGTCGGAAAGAGATTCGAGGAAGGAAATAGATTTAAAATCGAAAACAATAACAAATCAGTTAAAATGTGGTGTGACGTAAACAAATTAGACGTATCTGTAGAGAAAAAGAAATTCATGACTTTCAAACATAAATAAAAAAGAAACCGAACAACAAGATGTGATAATGAGAATAATTGATGATAAATTAAATTTCAATGAACATATAGAAGCAACAACTAACAAATTATTAAAAGTAGGAAACAAGCGTATAACATTGGTTAATACGAAATTTAAATCGCTGTTAAAGACCATAAAATTATACCACAATAAAATAAGAAACTCCTTCGGCACTTATGGAGCAAGGATCTGGGTTGGGAGAATAAAAAAGAACAAACACTAGCTAATAAATTGGATAGAGCACACTGGGAATGTCAGGAGCGTGTATAACCTCTCCGGGTGATGCATTGAACGTAATACTAGCAATAATACAGTTAAACTTCGAAGCAAAAAAGCAGCAGAGTAATATTTGTACAGAAAACTAAATATTATAAGGATGACAGCAATACTAATGAAATTGACAAGCTCAAAAGAGGATATAGAGGAAGCAATAGTTAAAGATTGGCAAATAAATTTGAAAAAATCAATAACATCTAGAAGATTATTTAGATGAATTCATAACATCGAGGAACGGTTAGAATGGAAAAACTGGAATCCGAGTACTGATATGGTGCATTTCTAGCGCTTATGGGTCATACAAGACAAAATTATTTTAGCTGGACACAGTCGCATTCCCAGAGTGTGAGTGTGGAGCAAAGCCGTCGCCAGGACACCTGGTCGGTCCTTGAGTGCCAGAAAAATCAACAATATGATGATGGGACGGAAAAATTTCCAATCGTGGAATTAAGATAAGAAATACAAGCAACAAAATCAATAGAGATTTGGCGGAATGAAACAAAATAACATACATTGGATCGGTTGGCGAGTGCAATATCCCACCTTGAGGAAATTAAATACAGAGAAACGCATAGACAAAGGCACAGCACATAAGAAAAAACAACTCAGGAAATGAACGTAAATAGTATGTAGTAAAAGAAATGAATGTGGGTGAGCTGGCGCTACCGAAGGGAAAGCCGGCGAGGGAAACACATGAGGACAGATACAAACTATGTAGGCTTAAAATCATTCCTACGGAAGTGTTCTCGTAAACTAAACCCCCTTCCGCCTACCAAAAGTCGACGAAGCGTGCGTTACCGTGTTTGTGATAAGTAGAGCCATGAAACCTATAACAGTCTAGAAAAAAAAACAAGTGCCTGGCTGCCAACCGATGATATGGACGGCAATCGGAACTACGAGGCGCTGGATTGGCGGAATAAATTAAATTCGGAATGAATGTGAAATGAATGTGTCGGCTATGAATGTGTTGAGGTACAGTGTTTAAGTGTGAAGAAGACTGAGAAGATGAGATGCGTCCTAGGAGGGCCGAGATCTGAGGATTTTGAGAATTTGTTCAAGTCTCCGGGATCCAGCTCGTTTGAATAAGAACCCTCTCCGCTAGTGTAAATGTGAGAGTGATTGAGATAGAATTAGGTTAGGACAAGGTTTGTTACAATATATTAGTAGTAGGATAGGAAACGAGCCCAGAAATAGCGTTAATTAGTTTAAAGGAATAGGGATATACCACTGGGATTTCGCTGATGTGGAATTTTATGTTACAATACTCTTATATTGTATATACCTAGGTACATTGGTAGGATCGCAATACTACATATATCGTAGGGATTCAGCTGGAAGTAAACAAATATGGAAATGGAGCATTGTAATGTTATAAAAACATATAGACTAGAAGGAGGAGCAATATCGAAAACAGTCAGCTAGTGTAAAGAATAAAAATGTTAAGATATAAACTGAAATAATAAATAAAATAATAAACAATATCTGTTGATGTGTAACTAATAAATGACTGAAAGGATAAAATGCGAAGGGAAATTGAATAAAAAACAATAATAAAACATAAGTAATAAAGTAACAATTACACTAAATAAACGAATGAATGAATCTAAATAAACAATGTAATCTAAAGTCAAATCAAACTAAACAATGTACAAACAAAAATTAAAAAAATGAGAAAATATCCCCTCAAAGCGCGGGAAAAGGCCTAGGTTTGTCTCCGGGAATAGGGATGTCAACCGGCTCGGCTCGAGCCGTGAGCCGACGGCTCGAGCCGAGCCGAAGTGAGCCCGGCTCAATATGAGTGAGCCACGGCTCGGCTCGCTGTGAGCCGCGGCTCGGTTCGGCTC
>JAGDQP010027208.1:0-14036 GCA_022664845.1 Lepisma saccharinum
ATTATGGTGTCATTATTTAATTGAAGTCTCAGCACTCATCAATCGACAAGATTTCGAGGTCGCTGTCCATTGTATTTCATAGTAATTTGTAATTTCTAGAGCGCTATGAACTTACATTTTTGATAGTACTCTTAGTTTATGAAATATTTTGAAACATGTTAAAAAATGGGGAGGTTGGAGCGAGGAGTCCTCTTAAGTCAGCACTGTAACTTGCCGTGCCATCTAGTGAGTATTAAGGTTAGAAGCGACGACAGAGAAGGTTCGCTTAAACTAGTAATGCAAGTTTGACTTGAAGTAATTTATGTTTGTCCAATGTGGCAGGTTTTTTGATATTTGTGGTACAGGTAGAAGTTGGTTGAAAGCCTCAGAACCTCGTCAAGGTCTCTACCATCTGTGAGGGCCTCTAGTGTTTTTAAAGTTGGTAGAGGGACGCAAGATCGTTTGTACCGTACGATCTTACGCCGGAGAACCAACTCACGGAATTTAGGTGACTGTGCTATAAGAATGGTGTTGGCGAATGTGTGTATAAGTAGAACTCCACACTTCCAAAACATGGAGTAGACCGCTCTCCTTCTACACACTGCTGCATCAAGTGCCCTATGGGACTCAGCAATGGCACGTGTCACTATTCGCTCGTCAGCTGGTGTCATTGCAGCGGTCATCACACAATGACATTACTTATGGGATAACCTGATACTTGGATGTGAAGCAGATAGCACACCAATAAGCCCCTAACCAAGATCCAACCAAGATTTCCTCAACGTTCAGAATGTATAAATTTCGCCGTGTTTTGTGTTTTTTCGTCCCACTGTGTGCCGGTCGGCGACACAAGTGAATATCCACTCGTTAAATCAGTAGAGAACCTCGATGGTGGTTGGTGACGCAATAACTATACCTTCTCAAGACTCTTACTTGTGCGGTTGCCCGTAGTAGGATGGTTGAAAAGCATGACTCTCCACAATCTGAATATTCATTATTATGCATAGGTTATAGCGAGTGAACGAGAAGTTCTCCGTCTTACTCTTGGCTAGTGAGTCTTCCGCGAGTCCCCCAGTTTCCCGCGGGGCTCGGAATAACGGTGAATTAGCCTATTGACGCCAATAGTAGCAGTCTGAGATCACGATTGTGTTCGTGAAAGGGCCTCAATTAAGTTAACTTGGCCCGGGCCCCAGCTTACCTTACGCCGTCGCTGAATACAGCCCTGAAAGAGGTAACACTAAAAATTTTTTACACAACACTTCTACCCTGTTATCTAAACCTTTCTTCAAGCCTATTCGAATGATGTTATTTTGCTGAAAGATCAATAGCTTCAAGTGTGAAGGATAAGCAGAACCCTAACTCAGAATGCCATACTGAAGTATACTTTGTACAAGAGCATAGTATATCATACGTAAAGTTTTAATACCAACAATATTTCTAAGTTGAACAAATTTGTATGAGAGTTTTCGTAAAATTTAACATTGTATTGTATGTGTGAAGACCATTTTAAATTCTTATCAATAATTATACCTAATTTTTTTTTTACATTTTCTTCGTTAACAAGAAAATTACATTTACAGTAGTTTGTATATTTTTTTTACACATATGTAGTTCTAGTTTTGAGCCTGTGCATCCGAAGATGGCGAAAAATTACGTATTACAGTTTTACAGAGTTTAAAACCAAAATATGATCATTAAGCCACACATTTATTCTATGAAGCTCTAGTTCAAATCTTATAAGTGCTTCCGTTCATGCACTTCCACTAACATTAATTGAGGTATCTTCCGCAAATGATTAAATGTGTCAATTTAACTTTAAGTGGCATTCATACAAAATCTCGTACTAATGATAAGAAGACTAAACGATAGAATAGGATTGACCATGGTTTGTAATGCGTTGTGTGGCTGTGTTTGTGTTCATTATTATTGTGTACTCGTATTTACCATCTCATTCTTTATTTATCTAAAATATTATTTTGAAAGATGTGAATGCATGAACGTAATAAATACTTGTTCAAAATTATTGAGATAGATGATATTACCTTTTTCACAATAAACCTTGTCTTGGTAAATATTGAAATTAACACAGAAAAATTGACAGCCGCTGCAACCGGAACTCGAACCCGAATCTCCAAGTTGCCGGCTAGGTATGCTACCAATTACACCACCAGGTAATAACATCTATTCTTTCATACTGCCTGATAGCAGAAAGATTCCTCAACCAAAAATCTCCGCCTGAGTGGAGTGCCTGGACCTCGTAACCAGCAATGAAGAGTTGGGAGAGTGTCCAGGCGAGAGGAACATTCCATATACACAGAAAATTGACCGTGCCGTGGTGGTGTAATTGGTAGCATACCTAGCCGGTAATTTGGAGATCCGGCTTCGAGTCTCGGTCGCGGCGGCTGTCAATTTTTCTGTGTTAATTTCAAAATTATTTAGATGTTTATTTGTTGATATAATGACTTGATATACTCATAGAAGTGCTAATATGTTGACCTTTTTTTATCGGTTTCCTTATTTTATATATATATGTTACCGGCAAAGTGTGAAATCCCGGTATTCTATAGAATGCCTAGGTAATGTATAGAATGCCTGATGGTTTTAGGCAAACTATGAAATATAAGTTTTCTGTGAAAATGTTACATACTTTTCCTAGGCATTATACAGAATGACCAGTACCATTTACGCAAAGTGTTAAAAGGGCACAAGAGGAGAAGCCTTTATTAATTAATACGCATTTGAAACTGAAAGAAAAAAACTACGAAATACAGCACAGGATATTCTTACCGGAAAACAATGAAAGCAGAACTGAGATTGAAGTACTTGTTACAGTAAGTACTCACTTTTCTTCTTCACACAAAAACACCTTACATTTTGGCAATTTGATCTTGTACATACATTTCACGACTTAAAGAAGAATGCGAACAGAATATTGTTACCGGTAAAACACAAGCAGAACTGGCCTTAGTGACCTACTTGTTGCAGCAGGGAAGGCTAGAGTGACATTTTGAATTGCACTTAATTTTCTTTTTCACACAAAGGCACCTCATATTTTGGCATTTCGTCTTGCACATACACCTGACGAATCCTTGGCCGCTTCCTGTGGACTTAGTAGCTGCAGATCGGAGAGGTATTTCGTGGTCAGGAACGTCTTCAATTCTCATTAAGTTCTTTGGACATACGGTGAATTCTGATCTTGCGTAGAGTTGCTTCAAGATTCCTTCTGCAGTTCCAAGTCGGTAAAAGCCATCTTCCATAACGTTCATAACAACTGCCAACAGATGGCGTGAGTCATCCCGCCCTTTGTCGACATCAGGAATCGGAACTCGCACAGTGGCACCCAAAGGTACAGGAGGATTTTTTTTTTGTCAGAATCCCTTTTCATTCTTTTGGCCTGAATCTCAAGGTTCAATTTCGATTCAATTTTACTTTGGATAGCTTTCTCAATATTGAAGCAAACATTGCACAAAATGCTAACCCCATAACCTTCTACTTCGTCGCCGCCATCGTCTTTAGGAGAATGTCCACAGATGGTATGAACGTTTCGGCCACACTTTTGACATATATGAGCACCGCTGGTTTCTTTTAAGCAGACGTAACAGATATCAGAAAAAGAAGGATTTTCGGTACCCACGGAAATGGAACGCTCTTCGATAACCATGACTTCATCACTGTTTTGGTTTCCTCCATCATGGATTGCATTCTCATCTATGTCTTCTACAGGGAGCTGTGCCTCTTGCATTGATTCGTCTCGTCTTTCTTCCTGCTGTTGTGTTGTTTGTACGCTCTCTATTATTATTTCCAGCTCTTCCTGTCTCAACCTCTTGTAAAACGTCCTCAGGCAGGGACGACGTTGAGAGACCTACTCTAGCTTTGCAGCCGAACAGAGCTTCGTATGGTGACCTGTTAATCCCAGAATGAAAAGCTCTGTTTTTCATAAGCTGGACGAACCGCAGTCCCTCACTCCAGCAGCTAGTTTTTTCATCTTGCATCCAAGCACACAGCATATTTTCAATGTCCTGATTTGCTCTTTCAACGCTCCCCTGACTTTGTGAGTGGCGCGGCTTACCATGGACGATCTCCAAGGTGGGCTAATACTCCTTTAGGCTGCTTACAACATTGTTTGCAAATTCCCTGCCGTTATCGGACTGTAGAATCGTTGGAGCACCAAGCAACGTAAATATCGATATGTCGATGAGGTTGTAGGCTACTTCTTCCGCTCTCATTGATTTCAGAGCCCTGAGAACTACAAACTTAGTGAGATGATCTTGGTAGAGCATTATAAACTTGTACTCTATCAGGATGGGACTGAAAATCGATGAGATCGACCTGACAACGGGAATTGAATTCCGAAAAAACCCATTGGCTTGAACACAACACCTTTTTGCTTCTTCTGGCAAGGCTCACAAAGGTAAATGTACAGCTCAATATCATGACGAGTAATGTTCTTATACTTGGGTGAAAGTTCTTTCAACAGCCTGTCCCGTCCTCCATGACCAATAACCAAATGAGCCTTATGGAGTATGTCAAATAACTCGGAGTCCGTGACGACGTAAAATTGAATAGCACTCGTACCTTCTTTAACAGGATAGATCAACTTAGTCTTATGGCCGCTTTAGACGACAGCATTTATGCTACGATGAATCTTACGATTAGCAGTAGTGCCAGAGTGTGAGAGCAAGAATGCTACAATAGGGCAAGATGCTATGGTATAAATCCATAACTTTTTCTTTTTTACGCTGGCTAGGAAAGCACAGTTTTTAGCAGCATTGGCTCTTACTTGAGATAACTCATCGCAGAACTGCGTTGCATGTCAGCATGGCGTGATTCCTGTCTTGGCACTACACTCCCTTCCGACATGGTGATACAAGAACAACGGGAAAGGATGACGGGAGAGCGTCTGTGGAACCTCAGCCGGATGCTATACACTGGAGAACTATTATGGCGATATCCGTGGCGTGATAGTTGAACGTCGTACAACAATACGCTGTCTTGCGATAATTATTGACGTGTACGGCACTCACGTACTTCGCAACCATTAAACAAAGACCCGAATGCCACCACAAACAGTGGTGGCGGGGGAAAAATGGCGGGATTAGGCGTATTATATACTTTGCCGGCAGACAATCCGGCAAAGTATACAATGCCCAGGCAATGTATAAAATATCAATTATTTCATACTTTGACGTTCGATTTTAGGCATTCCATACATTACCTAGGCATTCTATAGAATGCCGGATTTAACACTTTACCGGTAACATATATATAATATAATATAATTTAGGACTCGTTTCCTGTTTGCCCAAGAGATGGCAGCACCAGCAGCTACACAATATTTGAAACAATCTGAAAGAATATGCAAGTTCATTAAAACGTATTTTTATTGTCAATTTACTTAAATGAAAGTTTAACGCAATTGCTTACAATGAGCATATCGTCTTAGTGTACAAAGGAAATTTTTGATGTTCAAACAAGCACTTATAAAAACATTTGGCGATATTTTTTACTTCCTGAGAAACTTTGTTTTCGTAAGTATAACCATTTGTGGATGAAAGAATTTAACATTCATTCCCTTAAATTTCATTCTAGTACATTTGAATGGGCATGAGGTAAAAAGAGTTTGAGAGCATGGCTTATTTCCAAGCCGTTGCTTCTCAGCTTTTTACTTCTTCTACGGCCTAAAAATTAAAAACAAGAAAAGTTGAAGTATTTTTAGGAAAGGTAAATAAACATACTTTCTAGTGCTGTACCAAAGCAGACGATATAGCCTTTTATACTGTAAGAGGTCGCCTCCAACTACGTTACAGATACATGTAATGAGCCCGTCTCTGTCTTTTTCAAGTGAATGCAGCAAAGGGCATTGATGTTGTCTATAGCAAGCGCAGAATATGTTTGCTCCAGCAACTTGAGAACCAAAATATACATTCTACACCAAACGGAAGCAAAATACTTAGGCGTTACGTTAAACAAAGACATGAATTCTCAAAACAGAAACTAATTATCATATATGATAATGAGATGTTAGACTATTTCTGCAGACACTCGCATACGTATTCTGAAAACGATCATCATTTCGACGCTTCTCCTGTCGAGAAGCATGCTGCAACAAGGCATATTGTACGTCTACAGTGTTTACAAACGAAAGCAGGCCGCATAATCACTAGTCACGTCAGATACACGAACATACAAGTATTGGAAGACTTAGAACTTAGCAGTAGCAGAATCGTATTAACTAAGATGCGATAGTTTAAACAACAAGCTATTGAATGGTGCCAATCAAAGCGACTTTTTTGGGAGGCTTGGGTTAATAACAACCTTGGCTATATGAGAACAAAACTGAACTTCTAGTCTCTACATAAATTATGAGTAATAATCTTTCCGTCCAATATTTATACAACTTTTGGCTCATTTTCGCTCAAAGTGTCTGAAGTTCTTAATAACAAAGACCATATTTCCTCCAATTATAGCTTGTTGACGTAACAAGTCGATGAAATATACCGGAATTGTATTACGTCAATATTTATGGAGATATGATGGTGTTTGTAACGCTGCTTTACTAACTTTCAGTGCCTCGGGATTGAAACTACGCGTTTTTTTAATTCCTTCAAGAGAACTTCTCACTTGTTTTGGTCCGAGGAATTCACCCCAAAATTAATAAACAGCACTTTTGAGACACCCTGTATGCGATATGGTAACGACAGTGGCCATGCCGGGAATGCGTTGAAAGAGAAGTGAAAAGCGTGTTCAAGGTTAAGAACTTAAATTTTGTTGTAAGTTCAGCAGTACTAAAGGTGAGATTTCACGCCGGGATAGCGAATACTAGCAGTTAAGAGCATTTTGTGTGCTTCATCCTTTCCACCCTATGAGATGAAATGGGAAAAGATTATCACTTTCACACTCTAAATAGGGATTTACTATATTCTCCAAATTTTACGTGAAAAAATTCAGCCAATATAAAGCAGGAATTAACGTAGAAAGAATTGTTGTATTGGTTGGTCAGCAAGGAACCTAGACCTCAACCGAGCTAAGAAAAAATGAGTTTGTCTGAAGAAAATAATAAAAGCTTAATAAAAATATAAGTAGAAAATGCGGTGCAATACTTTATGTCTCTAAATGCAATTATAACGAATTAATTATTTTATGCGATGTTAGCAGCATACTCTCTGAACCCTATATTGGAAATTAGCAGCCAAAATCAGCCTTTGGCTATAACTATTTAGTGAATTACTTTATTGTGATATCGTAAATTGTACATCATTTAATTCCCCATAGAAATGGTTAAAACAGGTTTTTGGCTAAAACCATTAACCAGAAAACCTAAAAGGTTTATTATGCAAAATATTTTATATTTCTTGTACATTTAATATTATTTAAGTTTTAAGCTTTATATTATAAATATTTAAAACTTCCTAATCACTTATTTCAACAGAAATGCTTGGTTTTCATTCACTGATGTGTGCATTTTTCCCGTAGTTTAAATACGAGGCCTATTTTTATTCTAAATTAACTAACACATCAGAACTAAGTATCAGATAGCACAGCTGATATCATTTGATACTTATAAGGATCAAAATTTTACATTTGTAACACGTAGACATTCTCGAGCCCAAAGGAAACCATTTCCATTACTTTAGGCAGTTACATTTACCGAAAAACCGTTAAAAGAAAATGGTTTCCTTTCTATTTCACCTTGGCTTATCAGTATCGTATCATCGAGTATTAAGTTTATCAGTACCGTTTTAAATAAAATCACATGATATGCATACTAGAAAAAATAGGAAATGAAACAACATTGTAATGGACAATTATTAATTAAGGAATTACAGAATATTCTACCAGAACTTATGCGGCCAAAGATTTTAAAATTGGCTTAAGTAGAGGGTTTTACTTTGAACTAATGCACACTAAAATACAACAGCCAAATGTTTTCTTATTTCAGCTTGTACTTTCGATATCTACGCTAAATCTAGCGTAAATAGAATTTAGGAAGTTGTCAAAAAATTAACATAAGATTTGCAAAATGTTTTAGCGGCATTTACTCCGAAACTTTGTTGTGGTTGGAACTGAGTGAAATTGGTCCAACCACGTTTTTTTCGATTTCTGGGCAAAACCTAGCATGCAAAAAATATGGGATAGTTTGCACAAATTAGCACAAAATATGTACAAAATTCTGGAGTGGGTTTTATTCCGATAGTTTGATGTGGTTGGCCCAACCATATTTCTTTCAATTTAAAAAGTAAACCGAGCGGGCATAAAATATGGAATAGTGTGCACAAATTAACACAAACTATGTGTTAAATCCTTGAGTTGTTTTTATTTCGATAGCTTGATTTTGTTGGGTGACCGTGAAGTTGGCCCAACCAAATTTTCTCGATTTCTGGGCTAAACCGATCGTGCACAAAATATGGGATAGTGTGCACAAAATAAGCACACAACAAGCATAAAATCAATTGGTATTCATTCCTATAGCTTGTTGTGGTTGGAGCAGCGTGAAGTTGTTCCAATCAAATTGTATTCGATTTGTGGGCTAAAGATACTTCTTTTTTCAATTTCTGAACTAAACTGAGCGTGCAGAAAATATGAGATAGTGAGCCAAAATTAGCACAAAATATGCATTAAATCCTGGTGTGGTTTTTATTCCGATAGCTTGTTTTGGTTAGGCCTGCGTGGTGTTGAACCAACCACATTTATTTTCTATTTCCTGGCTAAACCCAACCCCATTATTATGTATTTCTATGCTAATCTGAGCTTGCACGAAATATGGAATAGTGGGCAGAAATTAGCAAGAATATACATAAAATCATGATGTGGTTTTTATTCCAATAGCTTGATGTGGTTGGGCCAGTGTGATGTTGAACCAAAGATATTTTTTAAATTCTCCGCTAAACCCAACCCTATTTTTTCTATTTCTGTGTTAAATCGAGCGTGCGTAAAATACGGAATATTGTGCACAAATTAGCATAAAATTTGCACAAAATTCTTAAGACGTTTTAATTCCGATAGCTTTTGGTGGTTAAGCCAGCGTGTTCTTGAACCAACCACATTTTTTTTATTTCAAGGCTAAATCCAACCCTATTTAGGTAGATTTCGAAGAAAAATCTACCTATTGAGATCGGTACCATGTCGTATATATATATATATATAAATAAATCACAGCCATATTCAATCCACTAGTGGATGAGGACTCTCCCCGAAGGGAGGAGTTGGTCTACTGCTCCCACGCTGACCAGACGGGTTGGGAGAGGAGAGCCGAAGCTCTCACTGTGATCGCCACTGTCTTATTCACAGCAGCTCCCCAATTGTCCTCACGATGCTGGGTCAACACCGAAATATTTGAGCCCCCATCGGGAATCGAACCCGGGACCACTCGCATTGAAGTCGAGCGCGCTACCGACTAGGCTACGCAGGAGCTCATATATATATATATATTTTTACACGCTAGCAGCCATAATTTTGTTATTTCTAGGCTAAATAGCTCGGCTAAGTTCGTTAATGAGCATAATCGGCCCAAGGGGTGGTTGGGGTAGGGGGTTGAAATTTTGAAAAAAAAAAAATATATCAGCCCCTATGGAGTTTATAGGGAAAACCCATGCAGATAGCTCACTCTTCCATCTTGACCCATGCAGATAGCTGATCTACCATCGCTCATTAACTGTAAAATTTCAGATTCGGATTTCCACATGTTGCTATTCTACTGAAATCAAGTTTCTTCTACTGACTCCTCTTCTAGAACAAGAGAAATGTCAAGTGAGAGTGCAAGTGGCGTGGAGGTACGGAGAATAATTTACTGTTCCAGTCACCTATTAGTTTTACTGAATGAACCAAATTATTATTATTATTATTATTATTGTTTTTTGATACCACTGCACTGGTGAGTTGTATATCCCAATCACTATTACTGGCTAGTTATTTAAGTAAATGTGTAATTACCTAGGTATTATTATTATTTTTTTTATTAGCCTACTTAGAGAATAGATGTTTATATAAATGTATTTAATGGTTTTGCTCTATCATAGTTTTATTGACTATTGATATTCTTTCTGCATACTTTATATATTCATCTCGCAAAAAAAAAGTTAGGATTGAACAGAACAGCTCCATCTCGGATACTATTGCAATGGCAAATGCATTTTGATGTAGGTAATTTGCAAATTTGTCTATTGAAGCGGAAATACAATCTCAGTTTCATGATAGAGTTTATGCATATTCTGTTGCAACCCGTTATAGATGGTCCAGTAATACGTTGATCTAATTATCTGCCTTCTATTCATTGATGCCATTGAATGCATCTCTAATAATAATTCGAAATTAGATTTGTTCTATCTAAGGCCTCATTCTTGATTCTATTGGCCATTCTTACCTTATTTATAAATTATCAACTAGATTTAATATTCATGCTGCTTCTGCAGCTGTTCCTAGCTTGAAAGTAAGGAACAACGTGTAATAGTCTCTGGATGTTCTTTGAGCTTCATTCCCGTTCTCTCTGGAGTTCCGCAAGGAACTGTTCTAGGACCAATATTATTTTTATTATATATCGATGGCCTACCTACTGTTTCTACACACTCCTCAAGTAGTATTCTCCTATTCGCCGATAACTGTACATTTTACAGACAAATCTTCACAGCTCATGACGCCGTAAACCTTAGAGATGATATATATAAATTTGATACCTGGAACTTGAAGCAAAATCCTCAGAAATGTGCAGCGTTTTCTATTTCCCTGAGAAGACACATAATTCATCACTCATACATAATTAAAAATAAACGTGAACCTTGGTTTCTTCTTTTAGGAGCCTTGTTATTGTTATCGACAGCAAGCTCACTTTTTTTCTGAACAAGTCACTCAAATTACTCGAGGTGCTATGAGGAACCAAGGTCTACTCTATCCCTTCACAGAGATTCGCATTCAGTTTGCACTTATCTTGTTAAATAAGCCCTAGTTTTACAATCGAACGCTAAGTTTCTAGCCAGCGCTAAGTTTAGGCCAAGTCATATTTTACGTACGCAAAAATCGCGTAGCTATCCGACTAATACGTGTAAACACACCTACAATCAATTTGGTTCAATGGTCATTTATGAGCAGAATGACTGCAAATATAATATTGTCTCCCACAAACATTTTATATTTTTGCCCCCAATAGCATCTTCAGGGCTCAAATAAATAAATTGTATTTATATATACTTGTTATATCTTGACATCATTATACATCTTGTTATTTATATTTTTGTTGTTCTAGCTTATATTTGTTAATGTTTCATTGTATAATGGCTGTCATACCCCAGTAGCATAGTAGTTACTGTGTAACAATTTGGGGATTTCGTTTTTTCTGGCATTTAATGTGATTGTACGGGACTGACACTTTTACGATATGTTATTTAGGACGTTTAGAAGGTAACCTGAAACTTTTGTTGAGATTCGACCAGATCGGAGGCGAGATATTATATTTTTCGGTACTACACATCCCCCATGCCTTAGCCACCGATACTGCCCCACGCCGTTCGCAAAGCCATGAGTTCCGGTGTAAATACGCCCGCCACGCGCCGTTCGCAAAGCTCAGTGTAAAGCTCCCAAGTCGTTTACGAAACCGTATAACGCGATGCGGCAGGTTAAATTTATAATAGGATAAGAATTTTATCAAGGATTTCAAATTTATTTGTAAGGAGCATTTTATTTGGACGGGGAATACTGGCACATTTGCCGTAAACGCGCAGTACTCATTTGCCGTGGCTTTAGCGGAGAACATTACTTGCACAAGTAATTTTTTAGTTACACATCTTTGGATGTTCGGTGATCACAAACTGCGCATGCGGAGAGTTGTTTATTTCTGTTTTGTCGGATTTTCATGCACCGAAACATGTTGGGGCAAGTTATTTTATATTTGTGTGTTGAATTGTTATGCTTGGGAACGTGGTAGAACAACTTCCGACTTTTGCAAGAATTTGACTATGCAGGTTCCTTAATTTCGTTTCTCACATTGTTATGCTTAGGAAGGTGTTAGGACATGTTCTGGATTTTCCTGAAATTTCAGTGTACAGGTGTTACCTTATTTTTGTTTCACATTGTTTTATTTGACTGGAAATGGGTCAATGTGGATCAAGATAGAACATGTTGTGTTTTAATGTTTGAGCATAACAGATGTTGGCGAAGCATGCTAGAACTTGCTATTCAACATTGTTTGGTATTCACAGGAATTTTTGTGTTTGAAATATTTTAAAAAATCGATATGATGTAAGCACAGGTGTTTATGTGAGTGCACAATGTTGCACAACATTGCCCAATACTTACTATTCAAGTTAAGCTGCTTTCTACTGTCTTCATTTTTAAAAGGGTTTAAGCAATCATAGCAGTAGCCTACACTTCATAAAAAGGGCGTAATATTCTCAATAACGTCGAAAGGCTGGTGATGATAAAACAAAAATAATTTGTTCCTGGTTTCAACATTACCGCTATAGATCACCTCAGGGGTTCGACTCGCTTGTTTTAATGCATACAGCACAATCTGAAATTGATCGATATCATCAATACTCCCATCCAATTTGAAATATTAACATTTGCTCTCTTACAATTGTCTTTACCTTCTTTTTCTCAGTGTTTAGGATGTTCTTTCATATATCGTACCTTATTACATTCAGAAAGCGCTATCTTCTTTACCATAATTAAAGCTCTCGGTAAGCCGTCGTATGAGTTAGCTACTAATTTTGGGACTGGAATAACGTGTGCTTGTAAATACTCTTCCAGGGGTAAATACTTATCATTATTCCTTTTCTTCCTTTCACCTTGTCCGCGAATAGAGTCGGTTATATTAGCCTTAATGATTACACTGTTGGCTAATAGGAAGTTTTCATTAGAACATTCTCAATCGAACGCAAAATATGATTAATATTTAAATGGACTCGTTTACGCCAGGGAATGAAGATGTCTTTCCCGTTGACGTCGCTATTGTTTTCAATACTAAATTCGGCCTAGGATTGTGGATCTACATTTGCAAACGAATGCTCTAACGCAACTCTAAAATGTTCCTCAAAATATTCAAGTGGTGTGAGCCTGGAGACACCAGCTTTAGCACGTATGGAGATTCCTTTAACTGGAAAATTAGCAGATCCGCGCACACGTTCACATATTCAAACATATCACCTTCTGTTCCCTGCTGTAAAATAACATTCTGCTCACTCTGTTCGATCTCATCTATTTTTCCAGAAACCTCATCAACAGTTTTGGCATACAAAGGACTACCCCATCCCTCAAAGTAATCATAAGGTTGATCACATATCTCATTACCCATTGGAGAAAGAACACAGTCCGTATCACAACATATACTATCTTGATTCTCAATAGCCATTGTGCTTGAAACAATAGTTGGAATTAGAATGTATTTAAGGCCTTTAAGTAAATATGGCTCAGGCCAAACAATAGCTGGAGGAGCAAAAGAAGTAGATGGTGGAGGTGCAAATGAAGTGGAAGGTAACGGACTGCAGATAGGTCTAGCCATAGTTACGAATGTAGTTTCCTGCGTTACTTCAGACGTAACTACATTGACAGGAGCAGAAGTAGTAGTTGAAGTACTAGAAGAAGTAGTGGTAGTAATATGGATAATAGAAGATACAGGCATAGAAAATGAATTTCCAAAGAAGACGGAATACTCCCGGCTACGACGGAGAATATTCAATGAACTGGCTTCATTCATAGAAACAGATACTTCATAAATATCATCTCTCACAACCGGAATCAAGCCAAATAGAAAAGCTACGTGAGGGTGAAGCATTCTCCCGTAATTTTCGTCAGAGTTCAGTCAACAGTAGATTTTTTTTTATTTTGGGACTCTCTGACCACCCCTACCTCTCAGCCATCTTGGCTCAGCCCCGCTTCGCGCATTTGAAATGCAGCGAACTAAAAGTGTTCTCCACGGGACTGGGGCAGGCCATCCCCGGTATTCGCCTCCCAGCTTCGGCCCCTGACACGGGGCCGAAGCACGGAGTCCGCAGGACCTGTTGTTCCTCATGGTATTGTTTACACAAAAAAAAGAGAAAATAATAGCAAAGAGAGGGGGGCCGGGGAAG
>JAGDQP010027208.1:14436-25214 GCA_022664845.1 Lepisma saccharinum
TTTGGGTTAAATTTTACTATTATTTATTAATGTTTTTCACTTTATTAATTCCTGCTTTTATGTTGTGACTTCAGTATTTTCTTAAGTGTCTTCCTTACTAATCCTATATATCGGTATTATTAGTCCTTACATAGTTGTCTAGTTATTATTGTTAGTATCAGTTTTTTTTCATTTATACAGTCAAAATTAAGTTATTTAAAACACTTCCCGCACTGTGCTATCTGTGTAACTATCTTAATAAAAATTTATACTTCATTTCATTTTCCGTAATCTACTCATTAATGATATATAAAATATTTCTAAAATAGAAGCAATTCAAATACAAAATACAAGGACACTAAACAATCATTCATTTATATGGACTTCAGTTCCTCTATCTATACATTTTAAACAAAAATAAAAATTATAATCAGCAAATTATCACAATAAGTATTAATAATAGTTTACATTTACATTTAATTCCCTATGAATTGCTCCGTATCAGATTTTAATTTTTATCCTTCACCTATCTACTCTAAGCTAATCGTAACTATCCTAACTACTTTCACTCTCATCATCCATTCTCACCAGGGTAGTCAGCCGTTAAAGTTCATTCCAGGGGGCTGGGACACACCCTCCATATCCGTATAGATTGGGGTCTATCCTGGAAGTTTCTTCACAGCCGAATCTTCAACCACACCGCACATTCACACTACACTTCATACTTCTTTCGAATTGCACATCACTATTAACTTTGCCAATCCAGTTACCTCGGTACTCCGCTTACCATCCATATCCACTGGGGACTTCTTCGCGGATGAGTAATCGTTAATCCCGAAAGTTCTCGCACTCACGCACTACCACAACGCTAGACGGCTGGCCTCGGGGCATACCGGTTTCGGTTCGCGATTTAGCGTTGAGTCCTCACAATTTTGTAAGAACCACAGCCGTGGAAGAGATGTTTAATCCACAAAGTTCGTGTGAATTATAATATGTGAGTTTCCCGCATTCCGCTTCTCCCGCACCGCGTATTCCTCTTGGTTCCCGGGTCGCGCGCGTCACACATTCTTCGACTACATTATTTACAATATGCATTGTTTCCCGTCTTCATTCCTGGTCATATATGTTCCTCCTCATTCTCCTCATATAGATTTCTTTCTCTTTATATGAGATGATGGTAGCCAACAGATCCAGGGAGATTCTTTTGATGTCATCTTCGATTATTTCGCGTATGTCAACGTTCTTTAGTTCATTTCTCAAATCCACAATTCGAGCATCAACAGTTCCATCCGCCTTCACGTGATTTTCTGGGCAATGGAGAACCACATACTCGGGTTTTGAAAGTTGTCCGCAAGAACACTCGGGGGATTCCATTATCTTTAGTTCATGTAATTTCGATTTGTATGGTCCATGTCCACTTAGGAAATGCATCGAACCCATATCCGGATTCCAATTGGTCCATTTTAAACGTTGTTCAATCAGGGGTATTATTCCATACAACCTTCTCGATTTTCCGGAATTTTGCCAATTTCTTTGCCAAATTTGATTTATTTTATTATCAATGTCTTTTATACATTGTGGAATTTTCCGCAAAATTTCCGTAGCTCTTATTTGGTTTTCATGCTTTATCCAATACTGAGCTGCCATTTTGATTGCTTCTAGATGTAAAGGTCTTATCCCCAGAATGACATTTATGGCTTCCCCCGGTGTTGTTTTATGTGTTCCAGACATTCGCAGTAAGATGGTTCTTTGAGCTCTGTTAAGTTTTAACGCCAATTATTTGTTTTCTTGCAACCTATGTGCCCATACACTGGACGCATAGGTGCCAATAGCATTTACTATCTGGGAGTTATATAATTTCAAAATTTTTGTGGGTAACTTAAATTTAGTGCTTGCCAATGTTATCTTATTTCCAAATTTCAAAGTTTTATTAGTAGTTTCCTCAATGCGGCCGTTATAGTTCAACTTTTCATCAATTATAACCTCCAAATATCTAAACTTATCAACTCTTCCAATAGTTTGATTTTCATACTTAATTGTAGGGTTTCGCTCCAACTTTCCTTTAAATATCATATACTTAGTCTTATTAACTGAAATTTTAAGTTTATTTTCATTACACCAATTCCCTAATACTGTGGTGATCTTGTTTGTCCTAATCTCTAATTGTCTTCGCGTTTTGCCCTCCACCAAAATAGCGAGGTCGTCTGCATACGCCATTACAGATGTTACTTTTTCCATCCGATCCAGAACTTTGAGACAGGGGGCAATGCATATGTCCCAAAATATTGGGCAACATACACACCCCTGTGGACATCCTTTATTGGGTAATCTTGTTATTTTCTCTCCCGAAGCCCTAAATGTAATCTTTCTGCCCCAACAGTAGATAATGCTGGAAAGCCAGCCTAGCGTTAGAGCGGGAGTCCAAGAAGCCAGCGTTCAATAACTGAAATAATTCTTTCACATGAAGGCACGCGCCAAACTTATTAAATCGGAGTTGGATAGAAGACGTAGTTAAAAAGGGAAATCAAAAACATCACCTGCATTTCTAGGCAGTACACCTTGCACGGCTAAGCGGCACAAATCTACCCATGTATTGTACAAGAAGTCGGGGTCGGTGTATCCTTTGGCCTTCTCGACTAAGATGACGTGATCGGCGGTAGTAATGCCACTTCTACAATCCATTGTTGTTGATCAGAAAACTTGATGTCCTCAAATAGTCACTTACAACAATATCACTACTTTGCAGCAGAAAAAATGAACTTGTAGTTCAGTCTTCAAATACACTGACTTGTTCAGAGCTCTTCAGTTCGAATACAAAGAAATTAATCTTATTCTCACCCCAAAAATGAACTAGTAATTCGGTTTTCAATGACAAACTAATATAACAACACAGTTAGAGTCCCGTAGGATAGTTTACGTCTGTTAGTTTCAGCTTACAAACACAAACAAGCTCCATACGGTCAGCTACTGGTTCATTCTTCACAAACAAGCTAGTTCATTCTTCGCTCATGCGCACAACATCAATTTTGAAACCGTACAAGTAAATCAAGGTAAAGATGACATTTACAGCTGAAAAGTGGATAATTTTCTGCGAACAGCTATAAAAACTGTTATTTTTAAAAATTAACTTAAATTGTTATTTTTAGAAGAAATGTTGCACTGACGGTTGATTCACGTCAGTCCGACCAATATTATTTCACACCTAATTCGCGCCTTGTACTAAAATTGTCGTGTCACTGTGCGGGGGACGGTATCTCCTTTTACACTACACATACTTCCGTAAAAGTGTACTTAAAACTCGCTTGTCGTCGCAATCTACTAATTGCAACTGTGCGATTAAATTTACCTTCAAGCCACACCCATAGAATGTGATATATATATGAATAATAAAATATTTTTTTATATATTTAAAAAAATATTTTATTATTCATAGATTCGTAAGACTGATTCTAAAATAATTTATAATTTGAAGGTGTATCTCAATTGCAAGAGCGACTGGCTTGAAATTTACAAGAAGTCTAAAATATATTCATCTGTCAATTTTGTTTTCGATAGTGCTGAGTACAATTTCACGTGATTCCACCTACGAGACTACAAGTGTTTATTAAAGTGAGCAGGAATTCTGAAAGGAATTTTAGTTTTGGGAGTTCAAAATTCTTACTAATCGGAAAAAGTATTGTTTTCAATCATCACAGGTTAATTTAACTCAATTTCGACGACTAGCTATTAAACAACTAAGAAGGGGTTTCGACAGGATTTTAGTTTAGAGGGGGAGCGGGAATGCAAAATAATAAAATAAAAAATTGCAAGTTCGCAGAACATTGGCGTTAGATAAAATGAGTGTCTTATGCGGGACTGACCAGCTTCAAGTAAACAGAGATTTCCCCAGAATATTTTAGTTTCCGAGTTCAAAATTAGAAACACAAGTGATCAAAATTTTTTACTGACTGGGCAAAAGCTTTGATTTTGCTACACAGAGTCCCCTGGATAACTACCCCATTTCAGCAGGGATTCCATCAGAATTTTCACTTTGCGGGAGGTAAAGTAAAAACAATGTAAGCTTATGTCTTTTGTAACCATTTTCACTTCTTTTTCGTGGGTAAACCCTGCAAAAGTGCACCAGCGTTAGCAAATTGTTCGCCAATCTATTATCTTCAATATTGTAAAAGGCTATCTCAATTTGAAGATCAAATAGTTTTAGGTTTGATATCAATGTATAGCATGAATTGAAATTCACTTTATATATATAGTTCATAGATGGCGTAACAGTATTCCTTGCGAACATCCCGCCAGGAATTCCACTACAATTTTCAGTCTGTAGGGATGCAATGTTAAAATTGACAGGGTCATAATTTTTTTAAGTTTTGCAGGACGATCATAAATAAAATTCCGTAAATATTAAATCATCTCAGGTTTCATATCAGCGAGGTGGGCATTAAAGAAATAAATAAAAATATTTTAAAGCGGGAACTATAGATCGTTCGATCCGGCGTAAGTGACTGTTAATGGACTCTCCTTTACTCAGGTCTCAGACCTGCATTCAATAACCCCGACAGGTCGGGCTTTATGACACTGACTCGTAAACGAACAAGTTTAAATGCAATTTTTTACCGATGTGTGCAACGGCCTAGCATAAAACACGTGGTTTTGCGTTGCGCAATATTACGCAGCTTAGGACGGAGTAACACGTTGTTTTCCGTACGCAATAATCCCTAACTTAGGGTCGAGTAACAGGCAAGACAAGGTAAAATCATTTCTATTTTCATCCGCGTAATACATCGTAACTGCTAGGTCATGGTGTATATGTTGCCGACTACAAATAATTCACAACTATAGGGACTGATGTTAAGGGACAACTCTTTCTCTAACAAATATATTTTGGATGGGCAATATATTAATTCAAACTTTAAGAAACACAAGTTTGAAATTAATTTCCACTCACAAATATTGTCATATCCTATATCAGCCTGAGTTAAAATATGCCTAAACGCCATAAATAATTAAAATAAATAATACAAAGGCAAAAGATTATTAATATTATATTATCAAGTTAATGATTCAAAACTTCTATTCAAATTCTTAATGTTCTACGGTATGCCTGTCTGAGCTAAAGATGCCTAAAGATTGTTAGAAAAATGTTGATAAAATATCATCTTTCTATTTTCGTAAGAGGACATAAGTAAAATATTTCACCGCCACAAATAAAGTACACTTCATGTAAATCATAACTGTACAAGAAGCGTATGTTTATGAATGTTATCTAAAAGTGTATATTGAAGCAATCATTGGAAACAAAATATTTCTTCAATGCCCATTATTGACTGATTTCAGATGTTTCTCAGCTTTAAAACGAACTAGCTATTTGAATAGTAAATTATAATGTTAGTAGTTGGAAATGTGTGAAACAAGTGTATTTTATATAAAAAATCTCTTGTTCTTAGCGTGTCCGGCTTCGATTCCCGGCGTCAGCAAGAAATTTTTCTAGAGTTTGAGTGCACGCATCCTGTATTGTCATAGCGTATCAATTAAGCCCAAATTCCATTAAGGGCTCTTTCCAATATCCTCTTCCTTACCCTATTTCTTGTTCAGTTCTATAGGTCATAAATAAAATGAATAGAAAGTGATAACAGAGCAGGGTATCAGATCTCTGTGAAAATAATTAACACCCTTCCCAATGAAGATGGAAATACAACAAGATTATGTTGAGAGAAAGAGTCAATTACAATTATTTTTACTATGAACAAAAAGGTACAAAAACCAAAATAAATGAAGCGGTTCCAGATTCGAATCCCAGTTGAGGCATGAATGTTTGTGATTCTGGATTTTAACTAGAAGGCGAAAGTCAGAAGTTGTTAGCATATAAAATTAACTTCAAGATAAGACTATGTATTAAAATATAAAATGAATGAGAATAGTTCAATTTGCTTACTTTTAATACGATGAGGATGCAAGTTGAAATTCAACTTCTAGACAGTGTCAAAACAAAATCAGAGCAGAGTCGTTCACACACTGAGCAATAAAGCGAGAGGGTCAATTTCAAACATTTATATCAGTGTACAAACGCCTGGAATGTTCTTTAGCATTCTTCATCGAATTACGTATTTTAATCCTTCTAGAACATCCAACGCTTGTTTGACAATTCAAAATTGCTCGAGAATCATCTATAGCGTCTTCAACGAACTTTAGATTAAAGAACATCTGGAAACTTCTCGGCCATTCTAAAATGTTCTGTTAATCTTGTTTCTTCAGGTGTTCTCAATAAATGTTCACCCTTAATTTTTTGTGCTCTCCGTCACAAATGCTTAGGTGATAAACAGGGACAATAAAATTTTGTCCTTGTCAATTTACATTTTTATAACCCCCAGTCTACCTAATTGGTTATTCCATCTCCTGTTTTCCAACTTCTACCTTCTATTCTTTATGTAAGAAATACACCACTTTTACACTGAACGATCTTGTTAACCAAGCGGTGCTATAAAGAATATATTTATAACTATATTTATATGAAACTCACTTCTACAACTGTTCGCTTTCAATAATAGTCAAGGTGGTGAGGTCACTCACAAGAGAGCTGAGATCACTCACTTCAGTTCTATTAACACAATATAACAGCAAACCCAGTTTCTCTACACAATAAAATACAAGGCTAGGTTTATTGATGTCTCTTACCAACGGACACATATTTTCGAAAACCAAATCTTTCTGAAAATAATCAGAATTTTCCAGATTTTTTCTTTCTGGAAGGCCAAAGAACATGATCTCAAAATACCTGTCTTCTCATTGGATAACAAAACGTTCAATATTCTCAAGCCAATGACACGCTAGTAAACATGTGCTATGCCTGTTCCAAGGAAAATATCAGTATAAGGCAAATAGTAGTATATGGGCCATTCAAACTTTCATATTTCATGTAAAACCTTGTTCAATATTTCTTCAACTACAAATAAGGATATCAACAATATACTTCCACAAAGCAAGTGTAATAGCTGTGATAGTGTAATAGTGTAATAAGTATATTACTTCCAATAGCTCTACAGTGTTTTAGATTCCATAACCGAAACAACATAAAGAAAATACCAAACCCATATTTATACATAGTTTTCAAAAAAAAATAATATATATATATATATATATAGGGTGATTCAAAAACATATCAAAATTTTTTAAATACTTTGTTTTCTTTACTAATTCCACAAGGATCATGAAAATGAAAACAGAACTTCTCCAATATCATTCAGAGGCGTTAAACTGCACACGGAGGGTCTTACAAATAAAATGATGATCCCAGCCTACAAAATAAAATGATGTCATTAATAAAATCCATATCCTATTATAAATTTAACCTACCGCATCGCGTTATACGGCTTCGCAAATGGCCTCGCGATTGGCGTTTCACACCGGACTTTTCGAACGGCGCGACGACCGGTTCGTGGCGGGCGTATTTACACCGAGTCTCACGACTTCGCGAACGGCGCAGGGTGGGTCATTCGTGGTAAACGGTAAATATAAAAAATAAACAAATAATCAAGAATTCAAATTTAAGTATCGTCCGTTCTATTAAACCTAATGGTTTCCAACTTCTAGTGTACCTGCGTAAGGACTATAGCAATACTACTAAATAACAGAAAACATCCTCTAGGTCATATAATACTAATAAAACCAAAACAACAAATTGTCTGGCATATACTACAGACAAACGTTGAAATTACGTGGATTAAACGTTAGTACCGAAACGTTATGTTAACGTTGTAAATATACCTAAATGTCCGCCTGTTCGACGGTTTATTCGACGTTGAATAATGGTTGAGAAGAAACGATGAAGAAATGGGTTTAATTGGTCAAAACAGAGCATGAATGCTGTCTATTAGTATACACACATTTAGTTTCATTTTATCCGTTGTTTTTATCAGGATATACGGTGTTAATTTGTCAACAGTAAATAATCCGAGCTGGTGCTGTGGGGTTCGAAATTCGAACACAGGAACGTTCTGGGCTTCTCGTTGGTAGCTCGACGCCTTGGCCATTTATCCAAGAATCCACCTGGAGAGGCCACTACTCTTTTACTGTATCGTTGAAATTAAATGTTCGTTCAAATATAGTTAAATATTCAACCTGCTTTCAACATCCAAATGAAAACATGAAACATATAGTTCTGTATTTGCTTTTTATTATAATGTTTAAGCAATTAAATTAGAAATACAAGTGTGAAACGAAATCTAGGACATAGTATGAATGATAGTTGAAAGTACGTCACATTAACATCATATCAACGAAATTCTAACTTCGTTGAAATATGGTTTAAAATTCAATCTGTTTTCAACGTGCACATGAGAACATCAAAATTAGTTTGTGTCATTCAATTAGTTTTTATTTATATTTTTTGACATAACATTAGTAAGGAATGCATTAAACAAAATCTATTATACCATAGTTAAAAATAACATATTGAATACACGTTGTATTAACGTCTTGTCAACGTAATGACATCTTTGTTGAAATATGATTTAAAATAAATGTTTTTTTTCAACTGATAACTATTAATCGACGAAATGAACCTAAAATCAACGTTGGAAACACGTCTGTGTTCTACTGGGGTATGCTGTATTTGAAACTTATTCGTAAATAAATATATGCACATTTATTTTATGAATATGCTATATGTAAAAGTTTAATATTTTTTCAGTGTTTTCTGGTGTGAGTTTAATTCCATGAATAGTAAATTTTCTGTTAATATTGATAGTACGAAATTTTTGCTTGGATTTATAAAGTTATAGATTTTGCTGTATTCTTTATCATAAATTACATCTATCTTTGCTAAAGTGAGATGATGATATCGAATCGCTGTGAGTTGCTACCTCCTCATCATTTTGGTTGTTGCTCCCAAATTCTTGAGATTACACTTTGATCCTTTGCTCGGAAAATTTGGATGGATTTCGGAAGACTGATACGCCCAGGTGGAGGAAATTGATCTTCATAATTGGTCAACTTTTTGAAAATGCCGCTCAAAATGACTCTACACAATGAGTAATTGAATACCTTCGGCGAAAAACAGTCCAAGCCACAAAATCTTGTTCTTGAGAAAAATAGGAATAACTGAATAAGTACCTAAACTCTACAGCTTCCAAAATAAAACAAGAATATTTTTCAGGTTAATTTACTGCTCCTCCTTATCCCACCAACAAAAAACATAATTGGTTTTGGTTTACATACTTATCCTTATATTTCTCAAGAATATGGTTTTGTGGGTTAGACTGTTTTTCGCCGTAGGTATTCAGTTGTATTAGTAAATTTCTTTTCCGACAAACCCTTCTTAAGCTAAGTACTGTTTGATAAATGCGAAGAATTTGCCTCTGAATTTCGATCAAACTTATCTCTTTATTTAAAATAATCGAAGATTGCTGTCGTGTTTTTATGTATTTCACAACGTCGGTGCATTGCGGGTTGTTTCTCAAGACAATTTGCACATGATCCATCGCTGCCCATGTTCTTTCTCTTCCTTTTTTCAATCTGTGTCGTGATGGTTAGTAGCACCCTTTTGGCACCACGGTTTCAGTTATTTGTCGTTTTGAGTAAGTGACAAGTAAAGATCTGGGAAATGATGTGATTTTAAATAGTCTTGCCATTATATTTTATTTGAGAAATAGTTATGATGTTTTAAAGTGCATTTCTTTGGTATTTTTCTTTAACATTTTCACCCTTCACACTTTCCTTCATTTGATGAACAGTTACGTTTTCGATTTCCGAACTGTCCTGAAGGTACTTCTGTATATTTATCTCACCCATTTCAGATAGTAAGCTTTTTCTGTTTACCTACTTAAACATATATAGACCATCTTTGGGGGAGTGTATGTTAACTGGGTGAGTTTCATCAGTAGGTTGAAATATTTCAACTTATTTTTTGTTTTGTTTACAAAATTGTCTGTAAAGGGGTATCTGCAGTCTCTGTCCATTTTGAATACAGCATTTGATCCTTGACTAAGGTCCTTAAATTTAATAATAATAATAATAATAATAATAATAATAATAATAATAATAATAATAATAATAATAATAATAAAGAAACAATTCGTACTAAAAAGTAAAAAATGCTTTTGTTTATGCATGACTAAAAAGAAAATCATGGGGCACGCTCTCGTATATAGTCACTTTATAAATTCTTGAATTGGCGCGCCCCATGCTTTTCTTTTTAGTCATGCATAAACATTTTTTTTTTTTTACATTTTAGCACGTATTGTTTAAGACAAGTACTGAATGTTTTTTAAAAAAAAAACTTTTTATTCTGTCTTTCTAGTTATTTCGATGTTCGGATACTAATTCTCAAGCTAATGTTTTGTTATGTAAACAATCCAATCCTAAAGGGTTCTGCAACCAGCCAAACACAACATCGTTGCAGACTAGTATTTTGCTTTAGGATAAAGAAGTTGTTACTAAATAAAATATGCTTTAAAAATATATAAATATATAGAAATGTATGGAAGTAACAATGGAATATTATATTGTCCCCCGACTTACGCCGCTGTGCAAAATTTCATCTTTTTATGACGTCGGGAAATGAGTTAAATTAACGTTGCAAAATTTGAGGACACCACGAACCACTGTGAACTAAAGAAAAGTCTGTTAAAATGATAAAAAATTGTAATTTGAGTTACTTGTTCAGAAAGAAATAAGAAAAACTTTTTAAATACATGTTTTCTTAAACAATTCGTACTAAAAAGTAAAAAATAATTTTGTTTATGCATGACTAAAAAGGAAAAAGCATGGGGCGAACTCATATACAGCCACTTTATAATTTCTTGAAT
>JAGDQP010027209.1:0-13725 GCA_022664845.1 Lepisma saccharinum
CCCCCCCCCCCCCCCCCATGCATTTTGATCCTGGCGTCGTCGCTGCTCATAAGTCAAGAAGTGATACAAATCAAAAGCGGGTAACCTAGTAATGACAAGCGTAAAAAACATGATTTAGAACTTAAAATTTGGTTCATATTGGATTAGACAGTAGGCGATCGGACAGACTGCTCTGGTGATATCTTAATTAAATTTCTTTGCTCTGCTGCCAGTTACGAAAGGTACTGTAATATTTACGAAAAGTTGCTTCAACTAATGAATTTTCTGAGCAGTTGTTCAATAAATTGCTACATTATAAAAATAAAATTGATTAGGCCTACATTAAAGGTCAGACATCAACCCAGTTAACATATTACTAAGTTCCCAGTTCCTTAGACAGTCTAAATTAACTACTCCCTTACCATTAATATTGCTTCCAACCTTATTAAAAAAAAAAAAGAATTAAAAAGAGAAAGTCGTTATAATTTGGAAAATGACAGCGTTTATAAATTTTAAACCGAAATAAAATCACAAAGTTATACAACAAATTAGTTGTCTATAAATATCAAAGACCTAAAACTTTGATTGTCCTACATAAATATTGTTTGTTCTAGTAATACAGTCAGCTAAATATTTCAATAGATTTTGAAAGAAATAAACTACTCACGATTGCTTTCTTTCTTTCTCTCTTCATTTTTCAAATCGGAAATTATTTGTTCAAGTGCTTCCATTGTGCTTGCTGGTAGCCTTTCTTCCAAATCATCAAATAATTTAATCTGTTGCCCTGGAGAATGGGGCGACTTTTTTTTTAAGATAGGTAGGCCTACTATCACTTCGAGTTCTTCAAAAGTCCGTTTCATGTCTTCTTTCAGCGAGGCAACAACGAGAAAGTTCTTCACGTGACTGAAACATAACAAATCAAAATTTATTAACTCATCTCATAGGTAAAATTAATAAATCTGTCAAAAGTAAGCAAACATATATATAACCAATCGCATCAGATTGTACATCTGGAGTTAATCATTCAAACTTTACTGGCCTGGTGTTGATCTGTTGCTAATTTATAGGAAATATAGAGTGCTTTTATTGAATGTGCTAAAAGCTGATGTTATTAGAAAGTCTTTTCTATTAAGAAACAAAATATTCATGGTACAGATGTCCTTTCCCAAAAATGTATTGTGCATATACTGTACATTGTAAAAACGTGCACTTCTTGTACACTTTTAAAAAGGTATCTTTATATCAATTCTATACTTTTTCATTTATCACAGTATGAATAAATTTTGTACACATGTTAACTTGAATTAATGGTTTCAGTAGGTGCTTTCCGTCGCCTACGAAAGAAGACAAAATTTCGCGTTTGCGGGAATAAAACCCGAGCGTTTTTTGTGATAACCTTTTCCTTAACCAATCGAGCAACTGACAACAGTAAATCTGTCGCGTTTCTATATACATTGAAAAAGTTCCTTGCCATAAAAGGAGTGAACGTACAAAAATACAGAAGTATTCAAAAGTGAAATAATTGAAACTGTATACGAAGTGCACACAAGAACAGAAATCATTTGATTAAAATATATTAGAAGTCTGTCACAATGCTTAGAATAACTTCAGAAAGAACACAACATAATTTGTGAGAACTAGGAACATGGTTGACTATATTCCAACATCCTCTCCCCCACCCTGTCTGGACCTCAGCACGAGATGCCTAAAGATCATAAATAAATCAAATTCAACTCCTTTCCCCCCGCGCACACACGAAAGTCTCAAATCCTGCCACATAAACTGCATTGATAAAGCGCTCGCTCAAAATAAACTGTCTCGCACGTATATTTCTCATTCAACACATGAGTTTGTTTCAATGACCTTGATTTGAAAAAAAAAACATACACAAAGCTTTGCTTCTATCCAAATGTGTGTGTAGTTGTGTACAGCAAGCAGTTCGTAGAAATACCACACTGAATAAAAATAATATTTTTTTTTACAAATGAGTTGCTATTAGAAAAATGTTTTCCTTCTCCCCGCCCTCCTTTTTAAATTTAAATTTTATTTATGGCCTTTAGTCGTATTTGTCACGGACAGGATAGCATAGGTAAAAAAATGAGGGAACGAAGCCAGCTAGGCCTAGTTTGAAGATACCATCCCGATATAGTATGGCAGGCTGCTCAGAGTGAACTTAGTATTTTTTTTTCCTCGTGTACAAGAGCAATTTAATACCATTATTTACAACTAATAAGCTAGTCTGTACTATCTGCAACATAACCTAATACCATAGGATGGGCCAGTTCTCTACACCCTTCCACACTGATTTCCAAGTATCTACTCCATGTGACATATAATAATGCATACAACATCACGCACGTTATACACAGTGTATAAGTGTGTTTGGCTACTGAAATATACCATATCCAGAGTGCAACTATTAATTACAGTGTTTAAATTCAGTTTTCCACTTTTTTATTTTAGGATTTGTTACTTCTGATTTTCTCAAGGTTGGCGAAAACTTAACCACACATACTCATAAAACATAGGAAAATAATGTTATAAATGCTCACCTGATTGAATACTGTCTTTGCAAGATCATTCCTGTATTTGTTATTGCTTTTCTAGCCAATATGCTGACACTTTCATTATAATATTTCACTAGACAACTTCGTAGGGCGCCTGCCGCCATACCGTTGGAGCTGAGTCAGACAAACAAAGAACAAGCGCATTTCGTTAGACTTAAGAGAACAAAAGACAAACGCATAGCGTAGGTATTGTACGAATGTTTAATAGATGTATATTAGCTATTCACCGATCGACAAGTTGCAGATATCAATCTTTATTATCTATTAGACGTATAATAGTTGTCAAACTTAGACCTTAGACGTTATGTAGCTCTCTATACCTGCTTCAGATATCTATTATACATAATGTGCTATGTGGGATAATGCAATGTGTTCCACCACCACCACAAACTCTTGCTTTATACGCCATACGTGAGTCTGATAAGTTTTGGAACATGATGAAATCCCATCCTCTTCCTGGGCGGTTGAAAAACAATGCCAATTATAATAAAATACTTGAAGAAACAAAGAAGAAAGAATGATTTGATTATACTTTTTTTTTTCGTGGGAACGCAGGACGATTAGGTTTATTGATCCAATTTTGGGGTCAAATGAGAAGTTTTACTCTTATTTTCCAACGTTACTCTTTACGTAATTGTTCACACATAAGTCTACATATTTGCACTCTACCTGATTTGAATTTCATGAAAAACAGTCATTACTATTTTCATTTCGGTAACGCATCCAATAACCGAAACAGTTTCAAACTCACGATATCAGTATTCTGTACTAACTTCGCATACAAAAAGGTCCTATCGGGACGGGCGTAAGCCATAGTGCTGTTACCACCCATAAAATTCATTTTATCTTATCTTACAAAGATCCTATCTATGGTAACATGGTTGAACAACACGCAGAAATAGCAGCTATTACTTACTGCACTGCCCCTGGAAATCAAACCCTGATCTCTCAACATTATTCTCTTGTTATTAGCTACCTCTATTTCGATGTGTTTTAGTATCTACAAATGGAATTATTTCTATAGCGAGATCAATAGACATACCCTGTGGATACAGTATTTAAAAAAACGCAATTTTGTTAATCTAATCAATGTATAATAAAAACTTTCTGCTACAGGCCATGTAATCTCTTAGAATAACAGTAATACTGTTGATTTCCAAATACTAGCTTTAGAAAATGCAGTGTTAATTTTACGTTTTCCTACAACGTAGCGTAAACCGCGTATATGTTTGGGTTCGTTATTATGAATTAATAAGTGTCTACCGTATAACTACTCAGCGGACTCTGTATCCGTAAGTTTTCATTATCCTTGAGGTCCTTAAAATGATCATCATATTTCTTGGCTAAGAAAGGATTATGGGCTTATAAAGTATATAAATGGATGTCTCGAAGATTCGTATGATCACATAGGCTTATTCAGAGACTATGCGTAACGAAATGATACTGTTAGTGGATAAACAAACACATAGACATAGATTTAGCAACAAAATGGCTGCATTGGCAACACTGATAACTGTCAAGAATGTCAATCGCTGGCATTCGGAAGCGATCATGAAATTTGGGGAGTCTCAAAGGGACATAAGAATTAAACTATCAGTACCGTAGTTGTTTTTTTTTGTAACAAAGAAGAACCTGTCATTTGTAACTTTATTTTCCTGTTTACCTTGGTAACATAAATAGTTACCAAAAATTTTCCTCCGCCACAAGAAGAATTGATTAATAATTTAAACTCATTTGTTTTTATTTACGAAAAAAAAATGTTCCAAAAAATACGTTAAAAGAATTTGTTTCCTTTTCCTTTATAATATCACCCAACTCTCTCTGCTGCACACATAAGTATTATGTACGAAGACAGGTGCCTATTTATTCGAGTGGGCGATTGAAAAAAGAAAAAAAGAAAACACAGCACACACCATTTGAAAGCTTTTGGTGGTAGGAGAAGTGGAGGAGAAGAAGGGGGAATTTGGAAATGTGCCCTCAAGTTTTGACGCCATTCTCATACGTTTCATTTCATTACACCTTCCCCTTCGTTAAGTTCTCTTTGTCTTCACTTGCGCTGTTGCATTGAAAAGGATTTCGTGGAAAACATACAAGTAATGACCTTGATGTATTAAACGAATATATATGGGTCCCCCGTTGGAATATAGAAAAAAATAACCATAGCATACACAGTATATACACACGTGTTCGTTTTCCACATATTGGTTTCCACTCCATCCAGCTTCATGCGAGGTAAAAATTTTGACATGACGCTCTCCTCCCCTTTACACCCCTCCCACTTATTACTCGTATCTTTTCCCTCTTTACTCCCTCCCTTCTTGTTTCGGGATATAGTAAAAGATAAAGATAACGGCGATTTTTATATCTTTCCTGTTTACGTTCGTCATAAAACATGGCAAGAGAAAGGAGAAAGACAGCAGGACATTATAATAACTTTGCATTGTTTTATATATCTGTATGCGCGCTGTGAATCATTGTAAAAGCAGTTATAACTTTAACATTACTCAATCTAACATTGAAAACATTTCTACATTTACGACCAAGCGTTATTTTTTTTTTCTAATCTTTTAATTCTTTGTTCACGCTTTTATAAGGACTGGAATTTCAACTAGCCAACAAAACACGAGTTGATTCAACTTTATTTCCCTTCTGTTACCCTCGTCCAGTGAATAATACTCCAAGAGTTGAGACGGTAGAAATACTAAGAAATAATTAACATTACATGTGTGTAGATTTGAAGTACATTCGATAACAACTTTACGTTATAATACGCACCGTTCACTTTAATTGGTTTCAGTAATATATTTCTGGTTTGTGCTGTCACCTATTGTCTTTAATAAACACTAGAGAGAGTTAGTATTCATGCGATGACGACATATTTTTTCAGACTTGTTTAACTCTCTCAATTAGTCTCGACATTGCACTTCTTTTTCTTAGCGTAGTTATTTTCCCTTGACCCTATAGTGCATGATTAAAAAAAAAAAAAAAAAATATTTTATGGAAAAATATTTTTGCAAGAGGAAGCAATACTGTTATACGTTAATTTTAAATAATATGTTAATTAGTACAAAAAAGGTACAAAAATGGATATGTGACGTATGATAGTTATCATTTGTCACAAATTTCAATCAATTACGTATATATTTTCATATCTTACATTTATAGGACGCTACAAGTTTGAAGACCAACTTCTAGTAATAATCGTGAAGCTTCCAGTCCCTCAATGACATCTCAGAGACACAAACATTAATTTCTATATTATACAGGTTGGAAGCACTGACAAATGGACTGCTTCGGAACGGTGATACTCAATGTCCTTTTCTATTGTGTCGAATAACGTTGATGCCAAGTTTGAAACGGATATATCCAACTGTATTGAACCATTTTCAAAAATTAAGTTTTTGAAATAGGTTGGCAAAACTGACAATTGGGTTACTTGAAGACTGGGGCACTCATAGTATTTTCTATTGAGCCGAATAAGGTTGATGTCAAGTTTGGTGCTGCTGCATCTCGTGGCTCAGGTACGTTTGATTTCGAATTGGTCGGCCTGAGTTCAAATCCCGGCCAGGATACTGGAGACTTTTCTTCAGTGTTCTCATGCCTGGCGCTCTGAGGTGCACTCAGCCTCCTACCAAATTAAGTAACAGAGTGACAGTCAGAGGATAATTACTGAAGAGAGTGAATGAGAAAAGAGCAATACTGGATAGGAGGTACTGGCGAGAGAGCAGGTAAAGAAGAGCAGTAATGGATGGAAAGTACTGAAGAAAGTAAGAGAAGAGCAATACTGGATACTATAGGAAGTATTGCGAGAGAGTAAATGATGACAAATGATCAATACTGAATATGAAGTACCGTCGAGTGTGGGTGAGAGATACGGATAGGAAATACTGAAGAGAGATGATAGAAAAGCAATACTGGATCAAGCAGATAAGAAAACAACAGTACCGGAGAGAAAGCATTGAAGATAGTAGACCAAAAAGAAAACTGGCAAAAGAGTAAGCGATACTGGATAGAAAGTACTGACGAGAATAGGTGAAAGAAGAGCGATACGGATAGGAAATACTTAAGAAAGACGAGCCAAGAGCAGTACTGGAGAGAGACCGAGGGGGAAGTAGGCAACACAAGAGTAGTACTCGATAGGAAGTACTGGGGAAAGAGCGAGTAGGCGGTGGAAGAGCAATGTTGGATAGGAAATACTGGTGAGAAGGTTGAGACAAGAGCAATAAGGACAGAAAGTATTGTTGAGAAAGTATGTGAGAGAAGAGTGAGTAATACTGGACAGGAAATACTGGAGAGATGAGAGGAGAACAATATTAGGTGGGAAGTTCTGTAGAGAGTAGGTAATCGGAGAGCAACAGTATAGAAAATACTGGTGAGTGAGGTGACACAAGAGCAGCGTTTGAGCAGTATTGGGATAGGAAGTACAGTACTGGAATGAGTAGAGTAGTACGCAAACCTGCAACCGAGATCTCATCATCATCATGGTGAAAAATGAATTTCATTGCATGAGTAGTTAGTTTTCCCACGTCAGTTCAGAGTATGTACAGTACTATTGCTTAATATCATCTTACCACCATAAAGAGGCGCACAACACGGCTTCTAGAGTTAAATATAGCTAAAGCATAGATGATGAAATAAGGACAGGAATAGCTAGCTAAAGCCTCTGGCTAAAGTGTTAAGAAGTTAAGAAGAATTGCAATTGGAAGGTTCAATTATGTGTCGTACGAGGCAATTAATCCACGATAAATCTAAAAGCATTCGTTAGTGCTACAGCACACACACACGCCCGCACAAAGAAAAAGAGAGAAAAGAGAAAGAGACTCAAGTGCGCCTTGGTTCTTATTTTCAGCTGCATGATTCAGCTTTACTTGAAAAGTAATTAAAGCAGAGTAGAGAAGCGAGCAAGCTCTCAATTTCCTTAAAGACATTTTTACTTAGGCAGCTGTTCTTTTGACTGAACGGAAAAGTGTGATATGCAAGCGGTTAAAATGAAAGAAAGCAAAATGTAAAAAGAAAGAAAACAAAAAAACACGTTTTCCTGGAAGGCAAATGCAGTCTTGTAACCATTGCATTTCGGAGAAAGACGTCTGTCTCTGTACATCTTCCAAGTTGTGGTTTCAATCAGAATCATACATTTTATCACTGCTGCATGAAGAATAAGGTTCAAACTGACATATAGAATGTACCAATACTATTATTATTATTACTGTTTAATATTTTTCTAAGCGATCTTGTATTAAAAATTTATAACAGAAATATTTAATCTAGATGACAAAATTATTTCTAGTTGTAAATAAC
Source organism: Lepisma saccharinum (assembly GCA_022664845.1). Classification (NCBI taxonomy): domain Eukaryota; kingdom Metazoa; phylum Arthropoda; class Insecta; order Zygentoma; family Lepismatidae; genus Lepisma; species Lepisma saccharinum. Next base: position 7,845 of record JAGDQP010027209.1, read on the forward strand.
TCCAGTAGCAACCTATTATATTATACTTCAAGAAGATGTAAAGAACTTTTTGAATACGTGAACAGAACACATACAATTATGAACATGGTGGAATGGAATCAAGAGGACGTTGGTTAAAGATATAAAATCTGTACGGGAACGCCTTGTAAGGAAGTTATACTTGAAAGATTAAATATCATATGATAGACATACTTCGGTGCTAGTGTGAATATTGTAATCTTGAGTCCCCACAAGAAAGGCGAAATAAAATCATTGCAATGTTTCAAATGTTTTAGAATTGGATAAATTCTAGAAAATAGCAGAGCTTCAAGCTATGACACGATGAAAAGCAACTTATCGTTCCAAATAGTAATAATAATAAATGTAATGTTGTTTTAGCTATAGTGAAACAAATATGAACAGACATTTACTTGCCAAATATATTACTCGAACAATAACTTCGGTATATTATAACTATAAGACATAAATAAGGAGTACCTTGATTCATCTATAAACACTACATCTTTTATTTTTGCTATTTTTTCTATATTTTTTTCGTTTCTCTTTATCTCTTTCCTGGTTGAGAAAAATCTTTTTATACGTATAATTTACTTTTTTGAGGTAGTTATACACATTTATAAGTATGAGCAATGGAGACACCAAGTGGTGGTGTCTCAGTAGGTAGAGAGGTAACTTCGCACTGCGGGAAGGTTCGGAGATTGATCCCAGTGGTCGACCATCCTTGACTGACGTTTTCTCAAGGTTTCTTCTCAGGCACACTAGAAAACGTTTAAAAATAACCCTGGAAAACTAAGTGCGTAATAAGTGTTGCAAAACTACCTTCCGAAACAGATGATAAGTTCCCCTCACTTCTTGTGTACATTATTTACACTTTTTGAGCACAAAGAAAAAAATAACGCAGTTGTGTCCAAAAATATAAATAAGTATAACAGTTCTTACAGTGTATGTGAATATTATAAGGCTGGTGAAAAGTTTATAAAGCACTCAGCCCACAAGACAAAGTTCTGTGTCCTCGACATGCCTTCTCTACGAGTGTTGAGAAAATGAATGTTGTAATGTCTTAAAGTTCGATTATCTCTTTCTGTTATTTTTTTTTTTTTAATATAAACTACCCATTTCTCTCTCTTTCTTTTTCTTTTATTCCCTCTCAATGACAACTTCCGTTTCCTGTTATCGTTAACATGAATTGACTTTAACTATGAATGACGGCAACACCCATTTAACTTTCTGGATGATTATTATCCAACCGAAGCAACTCAATATTTGTATGATCGAACGTGTATTGAAGTGTTGTAATGTTGACATATTAAGCACCAGCGGTGGATTGGCCCGGAAGGAAAATAAGAATTTTTCATTTTAAATTATTTAATGGTTACTGGCAACTTTGGCTCAGGCTGAGATAGTGTTGCCACGAGACGAGACGAGACAGAGAAAATGGCTATAGAAAACGAGACGAGACAGAGGTCTCGTAATGCAAAGTATACATCTTTTCGCGACGAGACACTCTCTAGACAATATATTTTCGAGACGAGAAAGCCTAAATCTCGTCTCGTCGGCAACACTAGCTGAGAAAGGGTAAGAAGGAAGATGTTAGTAGGAAATCGGCCAGGGCCTAGTTTGAAGGTAGCTTCCCGACATTTGTCTGGTGTAATTGAGGGGAAAGCCTCGGAAAAGCTGGAAGACAAGAATTCGAGAGTATATATATTAATGATCGACTTATGATATTATTTTGGCTTTGGATCGATGAAAATGTTTCTCTTATCTTAAATCGATAACAATGGTTTTCTGTAATATAGAAAGAGTTTAAAAGTAACAATAACAATATTCACTTTGGAATACTCAATCTACGCCTGAGCATTAAATTGTCGTCATTCCATAGGAATTTAAGGTTAATGTAAAGCAACGATCTCCAACAAGAGATGGCAGCACTATCTCCGTATATGTCTAGTTTATCGTAGCACGAAATTTCAATGCTGCTCCCACAAATTCAATACTACAGAGTTCTAACTTTCAGGGAAGGAAGTTCATAACCAATTCAAGAGTTCTATGAATACTGATTTTTAATTTTCTTTTTTGTTCATAGTTGAAAGAGCTTCATTGTTACAGGTTTCGACATCCACAACAACAATCAAGCGATTTCAACCATAAAGAAAAACGAAAATAAAATGTCGGAACTGATCGAACTGGCTATGAACTTTCATCCCTGAAAGTTAGAACTATCTAGGCTTGAATTTGTAGGAGCAGCAATCAAATTTCGTGCAACGATAAAAGTACATTAGACATATACGGAGGTAGTGCTGCCATCTTTTGCTGGAGATCATTGCTTTACATTAACCTTAGTATGAGATATGATAATATAATCCACAGGCGTTGCAATGTAAAAAATACATCTTGGCCAAATTGTTCGTTGCATTTGAATTTGATTTTTAAGGTCTTTTAGGCAACTTTGGCTCAGGCTGACCAAAATGGTCGTGTTTATCGTGATACAATTCTGTTAAATTGCGTTGGCAATTTTAACGAATCAAAATGAAGCCTGTAACACACGTGTATCCCAGTCACACATAGATAGGCCTATGCATGATATCTTATTTCTAACGTTTAGTTTTAATTGTAATGGAAAACCACGTTTTCAGCCTGTATGGTAAGTTTGCAGATTACTGGACTGATATTCAGGTTTCACCATGGGCGTTTGATGCCAATATGATAGTTTATCTCGACCATCTGCGTCAAATAGATCATTCGTTATGAGAGGCGTACTAAACTGCTTCAGAATGACTTGCGCACACGGTCCGCCATTTGACTGAAGATTACACTAGCTAATGGAAGTACAGTGGTTTGCACCCGGCGGCACCACTAGCCAAATGTGCACAATTTTCGGAAGACAGAGCATACATATCCCCAACCAATGTCCGTATCGTGTAGACACAATTGAGAATGCTGGGACATGAAAGATATCATACTCATTGATTGGATGACACTGCTGATAACCATAAACAAAATGCCGACCCTCCGGAGGTTATGTCGCACGATTCAGAAGCGACCAGAGAAATGGGGAGAAAGTGTGCGTTTCTAGCATGACAACGCGCGCCCCTAGACCACGATTCAAGAAACGACCTACGACCCCATCTACGAATACTTTGAGCACATGGTAGATCATTTCCGTATCGTTGACGAAACGTATGCTGCGTGATTATGACCAAGTCACACGTAGGAAACTGAATCACTCAGCCTTTTCACTGCTATCTAGTCACTGTTTTCCTGTACACTGCATACTATGCAGAACTACACTAGAGCTACAGCGTAAGTGGTGGGGTCTAGTGGTATAATAGGAAATTTTATGAGCTTTCCTTCATATTGATGAACCTCTTTCCATTTGAATTTGAATTTAATTTTTAAGGCCTTTTGGTAACTTTGGTTCAAGCCGGGAGGATGATTATGGGATGATTGGTGGAATGAAGAAAGTGGGATGAAACGGGAGCACACGGTGTTTGTGCATCACAAAGCCCACATGGCTCGAACAGGCTTTGAACCGACGACGACCCAAAGGGGCGCTCTAACTATTGAGCCACGTGACCCCACCATTTTCCGTGTTGCATATACATTAAAAAGATAAAGTCAATTGAAATCAGATTAATAATTTTAATTGCACTGTATAATGAATGCCAAATGTAGGGGGGTAAAAATTTCTAAATGAGAATCTAGGAAAAAATCAGGTCATTTTCGGGAAATTAATTAGATTTCAATGAACTTTGGTTTGAATAAAGCTTTAATACTACTAATTTAAATTCATTTGTAGGGAAAAATATTCGAAAATGTTTCTGTTGTTTTGGAAATCTCTGTTTTGATTAATGGTATACCATCACAGAGTAAAATAAGTATTTTACTCTGTGATACCATACAACCCAGTGCTCGAAGTTGATTAGACAATGTAAGGGAATGCTTGGTGAAGTGGCTCAGAAAAGAGATGTAAGGGTAAGCTTGCACCTAGTGGCGGTGATTGCCTACTGAAAGTAAAGGCAATTAGCTCTCATTAATAAGAAAGGTAGGGGTACGCTAAAATGAAAAAGGTACGGGCACGGTCTCCCTACTCCGAGCACTGATACAGCCTTCAGAATGAGTACCGGTTTATACTGGGTGAAGATAGAATAGGCTATGAATAGTTCCAGGATATTCAATTCCTCCTCGGAACTCACTGTCAGGTACCTCATATAGTTTCTGTCATTTTTTAAAAATATATTTTACAAAAATATTATAGCGAAACAAATACGGCAACGTCTGCTACAAAAGCAAAAGATTTTCTCAAAGTTGGTGCGTCCGTTCAAAGATTATATCCAGACAAACAGAAAAAAACATTTCAAAAAGTTATTTTTGAATCTTGCAGAATAAATAAAATAAACAAAGAAATTATTTGGTGCATTGATATAAATATAAAAAAGCCAATAGAATTTAGTTATTTTACCAAACATCTCAGACTGGCCAGAGAACAAGGTAAGAGCAGAACAATAAGAATTGTAGATCATCAATTGCATCCGTCTATCTATGTCATGGAGTGCAATTCAAGGCCATAAACGCCCTTAGATTACTCCTCCCCTCCGTCTCTCTCCAGTTCTTTATGTGCTGAAGGTTGGAGGGGAAAAAGGAAAATGAAGTTCTTGGAAGATAAACGAAGGATTAAAAAAATATATAAAAGACCGGGGAATCAGGGGAAGGAATGTAGGGGCAAAGCAATAGGCAGTACTCGCATTGCATTCCCCTACCATTTCCGCCGCTATCTGTACTCAGTTCGAATCTTCTTAACCACGAAGTAAAGTGGGGGGAGGGATCAAAAAGAAGATGACGTCATAGAGTCTATTCATTTTTTGCATTTCATAACGTACAGAAAGGATTAATTGAAGTCTCTCGGAGAGCGAGCTGTCTGTTATTAGAACAATTGAAGTGAGGTGAAGCGCAAAATAGTCTGTACAACACCATTTTTACATTATTTTCTTTAGTTCACAATGGTTCCTGGTGTTCTCAAATCTTGCAACGTTAATTTAACTCATTTCCCGACGTCATAGAATGATGAAATTTTGCACAGCGACGTAAGTCGGATGACAATACAATATCTCATTGTTACTTTCATACATTTCTATATATTTATACATTTTCAAAACATATTTTAATATATATTTTTTTTAAATATGGACTTCTTTATCCTAAAATAAATAGCTTTTACCGCCCATACAATTCATCTTATCTTATCTAAAATAAATACTAGCCTGTAATGATTATCCGTTTCACTGGTTGCAGAATACTTTAGGTATTGGGTCACAAAACATTAGGTTGAGAAAAAGTATTCGAACTCTGAAATAACTCGTAAACAAATATAAAAAAAAGAACTTTTTAAAGATATACTTTTCTTAAACAATTCGTACTAAAAAGTAAAAAATAGCTTTGTTTATGCATGAATAAGAAGAAAAGCATGGGGCGCGCCAATTTAAGAATTTATAGTGACTGTATATGAGAGTGCGCCCCATTTTCTTTTTAGTTATACATAAAGAAAATTAATTTTTACTTTTTAGTAGCCGAATTGTTTAAGAAAAGACTGTCTTTAATTTATATATATATATAGAGCTCCTGCGTAGCCTAGTCGGTAGCGCGCTCGACTTCAATGCGAGCGGTCCCGGGTTCGATTCCCGGTGGGGGCTCAAAAATTTCGGTGTTGACCCAGCATCGTGAGGACAATTGGGGAGCTGCTGTGAATAAAAGACAGTGGCGATCACAGTGAGAGCTTCGGCTCTCCTCTCCCAACCCGTCTGGTCAGCGTGGGAGCAGTAGACCAACTCCTCCCTTCGGGGAGAGGCCTCATCCACTAATGGATTGAATATGGCTGTGATTTATT
>JAGDQP010027209.1:14125-25209 GCA_022664845.1 Lepisma saccharinum
TTATTAAATACAATGCATTTCTTGGAATATCCATTTTATTTTTGAATTATACTGTATTTGCCGCCTGTGCCAACACATGGGTCCATGAGTCCATGGTTGTCCAAATGGTTATCCAATCCGTGATCTCGGATTCAATTCCCGTCGAGGTGCATTGAACGGAGTGTTTCGGAGCCCAGTTTATCAAGACATGTTGGTAGCGTTTCTAGAATCCCACATGTTTGTTTAGAACTTTAATCACAATTCAAAAGAAGTATAGTGTTACCAGATTCATAAATATTTCAGTGACAATATCGACTACTTGAAAAGCCTTATCCACGGTTCTACATAAGTACCTAACCAATGCTGTTATACGTACCTAATAGATTACATACCACAATTCACACATAGTGTTGCCTGTAACCTCTCTGTCTTTTGCTTCTTCATCGCACATGTCATGCCGGAAAGGAACATTATCGTAGGTTATGCTGGGAATATTTTGCGATATTGTTCAAATTTCTGACGATGGGAAGATGAAAAGGCGATGGTTTTAATTCTACTCGGCAAGATGGGAGAAGAGCAGAGCTTTACTAAAATCTTTAGTAATAAACTATTGGTTTATTCATCATAAATACTTCGAATTTGTCACTCCGACATTACCATCGTGTTGGAGTGAAACACATTGGAAACATGTTTTGGAACCTTGAACTTACGTTGGAGACACCGTACGAGAGAATAAAATGGTCCAAATTCAGTCAAGTCCTCTGTAGTGCCTTGTGATTGTGGTAGATGAATATTAACTTTAAAAATCGGAAGTGAGTTAGAAAAATTATCTTTTACAGTGTTTGTTTTCTGTCCCTGATGTTTCAGTTATTCAAGGTTTCGTGCTACCTGATAAACAGATATTTAACATCAATAGTATTCGGGATTATGATTATAAATTAGGCTATTTCAACTTAGTTTTTCTTTAAAACTAATCTTGGCGGACTTATCTTTTCTCTAAAACATCTCTTGGCTGACTTATTTTTTTTTCTTCGACTTTGTACTGTCGGATGCGTCATTATTTAGTTTTCCTTTTTATTCATCGAAAAAACGCAACAGTTATTGAAGTGGTCCATTTCTGGTGCAGTCAAAATAGATACTACTCCTAGTGGTGGAACACTAACATATTTTAGGCAACGGGACTACAAAACTTTCCCTGAAATTCTTCAATGAGTCGACCCAAGAAAAAGGTAAATAAAGCAAGAACGGAAAAGAACAATTAGAATGTGTTTTTATTTAATAGTAACATTAATATATTTAATAGGAATATTAATAATAATTTATTAATAATATTCAAATAAATACAATTTATTAAAAAAAAACGTGAAAAAGGAACATGGTCCTACCCTGCCCTTTCTAAGCTGATTTGATATTCTTGTTCGTCATGGCTTACTGCATTATGTAGCGAAGTTTCAAAAAGGTCGTTGGTACCTATGTTATACATCACATCTCCAGGCACATAGTAGATTTTTCTGTTACTGATGCCGTAATCCTGTCTTTGCTTTGGTTGTGGAAGTGGTAAGATCTTCGTTCTTTAAATTGAAATGGTTGTGAAATGTGAGACTGAGAAAAATGTTGTTCAGGGTGACAATATTCGTAAAAGAGAAATAAATAAAAGAATAAACAGCATCAAATGTGTTTGAAAATAATATTTTTATTTTTTATTATGAATGGTGATTATGCAGAGGCGTAACTAGAAGTTTCGTCCCCCCTGCAAAGAAACTTTCAGGCACCTTGTCCTAGCACCCTTCTATCAGCATCTCCCACATTTGAAAAACACACACTAAGTGTTCAGAAGAGTGTTTCCACATTTTAGAACGGAAATTCTCTCCAGATTACGTGAAAATTTCGGTCCAGGCATAAAACTCCCCCTCCCCTGTTACCAACTTCGAGGAAGTTTTAAAATTAACCTTTGAGGCGATGAAGTATTAACCTTTGAGGCGAGGAATATACTTTTACGTATGATCAAAATACTGTATTTGAACATATACAAAAAATATTTTCTTAAAATGTTTTTATTTTTGTTTTATTTCCTTTGTCCCAGATTGTTCAGAAATAAACTGCCGTTTTCTTACTTCCATTACTATTGAGTTTCGGAATAGAGTCAACATACCGTCCTGCTATGCTTAAAAATGGTGTCCGTCTGCAGTGATACATCTCGGCCAACATTTCACACGGATCTCAATCCTGTCCGTAAAGAACGTGGCTCCTGTGAGACAATGAAGCTCCGGGAGGCACTATCTGCACTATCCCCATCTTTAAATATCCTGTCCTTCAGAAAATGAGTTATTTAGTTTATTTCCGAGCAACCAAGTACGTAATTGTTAAAGAACACACAGAAAAGTTGGTCTTTGCCCTGACGGGAACTCGAATCTGGATTTTCCACTGTCGCATGGGGTGTTCTAAGGACTAACGGCAATCTAGCTGTGAGAAAATGTCCGTTGTATGTATGCCTTTCTCGACGTCTTATGCACACGGAAATGTTCATTCAACCAGAATTGGTTGAGTAAATTGTCGAAAAGACGGACATTTTGTATATACTTGTAATAGGCAATTAGGTCCTCTTTGGTTTCGAAGAAAACAATGGTAGCAAACAACATAAACAGATAGATATTAAAGAAGTCAGAAGTGAATGAATACCTCTTTTCCGTTTACTAATGTAATTATATCATCAAATGTTATCCTAATGCTAAGTTTTAAAAACACGAAACATTAAGTGTTAACCGCCCACCTTGTTAACCGTTGCCAAACCTAAAGACGACAAACGCATCATCAAACACTGAAGGAAAAAACAAAATTAAAAATAAGAGTACTGAAGCTTCCGTTCTTGAACTTGCTTCCTCCAATCCACTTTTTCTTTGCTTATTGCGTCATCAATAGGAATGATAACTAATGGTGGTTTTGGAAGAGAGAGAGAGAGAGAGAGAGAGAGAGAGAGAGAGAGAGAGAGAGATCGTGTATAAAGATGGTAAGAAAAAGGTTTCCCAGCTGGTCATTGAACACATACTATATAACCAAAGTAACCAGTTGACCTTCAACTACTGACGGAATTACACCGGCATTGTTTGCCTTGTTGCTTTTGCTATACTTGAGCGACATCTGTGCTTTGTAAGCTTTTTGAATACTAAACAGCTAAGCTACAAGTATATAAAGAATGAATCTTGTTCAAGCATTAAAAAATACACACGCGCGTTTAAACACATACTTTGTACACGTAATATCAAGGTACTTTGGCAGAGGGAAGTGAAAGATAGCAACCATGTGCACAAAAAAGGAAGAATGTCGCTGTGTGTGGCATGAATTAAACTTAAAGAAATATACAATAGCAGTGGTGCAAGTTTAGCATTATAAACATTTAGAAACGTACATATAAACTTACATTGTCACGCTCATTCGATGTTCCAGGTTGATTTTCGCACAATACAGCGACCACGAAAAACTGAGTTATTGCCAAATGAAACCGATCCACAATATTAGTACTTTCAAACTGTCTTAGATATTGATAGTTATGGTAAAATTACTGATGGTATTCTAAAATAAAACAAGTAAAAAATATTTTAATAAACGTGTGGCCAGAAAGGCCTGCCGTAGTCGTTGCGAGGTTTGAAGCGTCAGAATAAAGTCCCAGAGTTTTCGAGTTCGAATCTCAGATCGGACAGGGATGTTTGTGGGTTTATAAAACAAAGCATTCATTCTTATAATCGAAATGGATTGAAGTCGAAAGGTAGCTACTAAAATGGACCAACAAAGTAAATTTTATCGAAGTTTTTATGTGCCCAAAGAAATATTCCCTTTTCTAGATACTGTAATTAACTTTGAAAATAAGAAAATTGACAATTTCAGATCAAGTTTGTGATTAAACTGAACGGGGTAGAAAATTAAAATTCAATTTGAAATGGTACTTTTTTCATCCCATAATTTTATGGTTGTCAAATTTATACAACAATCCCGTTTTAATTCCCATAAACTGGGAAAAAGGAAAAAAAACCTGGAAATATTTGCCTCAATAATGTTTTAGTAACATCAAGAATCCTGTTTACTTAATCTTTTCCACATGCCATATGATCCAGATTCTTTTTTATGTTGAAATTTCTTTTCGGAACGGCGCAAAAACGCCTTTTGCGATGCAACCCAACATGTACTACAATTTCTGAAGTTTTTTTTCTATTTCTGATTAAATAAAATTAAATAACAGCAAAATTATTGGGGGAAAGTGTGAACAAATTGAACCAAATTTTGGCCTTCGAGCATCTTCCGTTTGGTTATCATCTTGTTCTGAAAATTGTCAAAATTTCGATATTCATGGTCGATTATTCCGCAAATGGAACGTTTTTCACCTACCCCATTTATATTATTATTATCATTGCTTATCTATCTATAGAATATCTTCTGAAAGGACTTTGTAGGGGTTTATGGAGACTTTCCTATAATCCTGACGAAAAGCGTGTGTTATGTCTATATATCAAACGAAAGCTGTGTGATAGATTGGTGCGACTAATGGTAATAATTTTGAGTAAATCGACAATTACTACTGTAAGGACCACCCAGAGAAACGTATTTGTGTTGGAACTTTATAAACAGAGACAGATGTGAGCCAGTAACAATTGATAACATTTTGATGATTAAAGTAAGCAAGAGTGCGTACAATGTAGTCCAAAAATAAAGAATGATCATTACGTTGAAGGAAATATGTAAAGTAGAATGGGACTCATTTGGAAAACTCAACTCTTATTTTAAAAAAAAACAACTTACCAATGTGTTTCAAGCGTATTAAGGGTATCAGTATGCCATACCTGTGATGTATGGCTATAAAATGTAGATTTCAAATATGTAAACGACTCAAAGATTAAGAGTTACACACTAGGAACCTTGCTAGAAATAACTAGGACGGACATTAAATGAAATGAATGGATTCAATCTCCAACAAAGAGAGAAGATGTTAAAATAAAGGTGCGAAGATCACATTGATAGACAAACAAAGAAAAGATGGAAGACAAACATTCTAAATTGGATTCACAGAGAAAAGAAACGACTTCAAAGACGACCAAACACAAGATGAACAGATAAAATCAAGCGTTTTTCAAGAACTACATGGATGAGGACAGCACTGACCAAGATGCGTAGCAGAAAATTTGGAAGCCCTTCATCCAACAGTGGATACAAAATAACTGAATATGAATGATATTGTCCTTTGTTTCTTCATTTTGACATAACTTTAATGTCTTCAAAAATCGAGAATATCGATAGAAAAACGCAAAGAGTGGAGAGAAAGAAACACAGAACGAAAACTCGGTGGTGGTGGTGGTGGAGGGGGGACGCTTGCTTCCTTTCCTTTCCACTTCAATTACAGCGTGGAGTGAGAACAGTTCGATGCTCCAATGGGAGCAGTTAGTAACCTTGACAACGCCAACGAGTATATAAACCATGGGAAAGAAAGTAGTCCGAATGTGGAGAAACTGCTACACTTGGTAAGGTAAAAAAAAAAAAGGAAAATAAAAAAAAAATAAAGAAATATCTAAACACACAGAGACAAATGAGTAGAGAATCTTGTAGCACTTCACAGTTATTTCTGTCACGTTTTCATTTCACACACATACACACACACACACACACACACACATACACACACACACACTCACACACACATGCAGTTCAAAACTAATTCGGCAGGAATCACGTGACCGAAATTTTTCATGAGAAAAATTTGGAATGACATTTAGTATCCCTGGTGTACTTACTTGGACCCTTTCCACTTCTTAATTCTTAAGGACGTTCACTTTTGAAACAAAAAAGAAGAAGAAGAAGAAGAAGGAACGCAAATCGTGGTAACCTTTACCATCATGAGTTCAAATTTTGGAACACCTTCTGCAAGTAATTTACAGTAGTTTATTGGACACAATGAATAGCAAGACTCTCAGTCTCTCACGTGATATAAGTTCATTTTTTATTTCAATTGAGCCGTGGTGGCTCAGTGGTAGAGCGCTGACCTCTGGTGTTTGGGATCCTCTGTTCCATCCTGAGTCGTGCTATGCGGGTTTTGTGGTGGACAAACACAGTGTGCGTCGGTTTTATGGGAGCTCTCCCATTTCTCAATCACTCATTATCATACATTCGACCTGAGACAAAATTGCCTAAAGGCCTTAAAATCAAATTCAGATTTAAATTTGTATTTCAACTGAGTATAATTAAAATTGAGAAGATTCAAAGAGTAATTTCAAGTATATGTCCAAACACTTTCGGAGCAGTACAAGGTCTCTACAAAAGAAAGAAAATGGGATGATAAGAGTCATGATCAGAGTTGTAACCGGATCATTTTTTTGGTGCCCCGGTATGACCCGAACATGTGACCCGGATACCCGGTTCAAAACTTGACCCGATTGACCCGGTCTTGACCGAATTCACCAGACTGAGTTAACCCGATGATCAAAACTTAACGCTATTGACCCGGTGGAAAAATCCTGACACGGTGATCGGTCCGGTTTCTGTGATTAGAATCAATCAATATTCCTCCTTTGAGAAGTGAGCTATGTTTGGAAACTTCATATTAGAGTGTTTTAAAAGATTTTAATGCTTTTATTCTATTTAATATTTTTTTCTTTTAGGATAGTCTTTCCCAGGGGTATTTCCACACCCCCAGTGGAACTTTTGTTTTTTTTTTGCGGGGATGTGAAACTATTTCCATATGTTATTGCTCTAGTTAGGAACTTTTCGGTGTCGTATTATTTGTACTGTGGTGAGTAACATCCCTGCTCCCGGTCAGCGGAAATGAACAGACTGTTCAAACGCAACAGGGGACAGAATGAGGATTCTAATCCAGAAAGGTCCTGGATTCCATTCCAGCGGCTGACCAACCTGACATGTTTTTCCAAGAATTTTCCTCAATCATACCAAAGATATGCCAGGATAATACCTTGAAGTTAGGCCCTAGCCAACTTCTTCCCACACCTTTTTCTCTACCCTATCCCAGACTGAGCCATAGAAGCCTCAATAACACAAAATAAATTCAATACTCAAATGTACAGTACAAGAAGTATTTAGAATATTTATTTATCTTGAAAGTGAAGTGTTTATAAACTAATAGTGAAAAAAAAAAAAAACAAGTTCACAAGGAGCGTCAATATTCACTTCCAGAAACAAACGATAAATTCTACACACATTTTGAACACATTATTTATAATTATTGAGGACTGATCTCCGGTCTTCTCACAAGGAAACTGTCTCCGGTGGGGCACGAAAATCAGCATGAAACTTCCACAGTGCAATGATGAAGTGTTCAAATGAACACTGCTGTAGTACTACGTTTCGGAGTTTCGCGGAACACGAATTACAGGACTTCATAACTTTCGAATTGTTATTCTTAACGCCTGAAGGGTAGACAACACTTTATACATATGTGCTTAAGTTATGCATTGCCCATTCAGTTTTATAAAAGGTTGAGCTGAAGATAATTTAAATGTTAGATTACAGTTATTGATGAAATTGACGTGTTAATTAATTACTCCCCTACGAAATGCAAATATTACATAAATACAGGGTGACCCAAAGTAAACTTCCCATCCCGTTAATTTCGTAACCAACTAATTTCCAGAAGGAATCCCGACACACACACGCCCCTATTAATTTAAGGGAGAATGTACCATCGTGGTCAAGCATTGCATGCTGTTACATTTTATTGTGGTCTAGTGGCAAAAAGAGAAAGTTTCTTAAATGACAACATGGGTCAAGTGGCATATCATGTCAATGGTTTTTAGGTTCTATTTACAATAGCATGTGATCACTTACTAGTTTTTTTTTAACTTTACGAGAAACTGCGTTTACAACTCTCAAATATTCTAAAGTGAAACTTGGTAGGAAGGTAATATGAACGCTCCAATAGCCTACATTATTATAAAAGAACTGCTGGAAATATCACTATGATAAATTTAAACTCGCTATATCATGTTTTGTGATACAATGGAAGACTGAAGTCTTACGTCAGATCCGGCAGGCTGCCGTGGTAACCCGCCATGTTACAGTCTAAACAAACGGATGTTTAAAAGTAGGTTTGTAGCGTTTGATATTCAACAACTCGTTATGATCTTGTGTTTTTGTGCCAGATTGTCATCATTACAATGAAAGAGATATATGTTGCTTTTTTTCTGTTTCCAAAGGGCTGAAACTAGAAAAGGAAGTGGAAGGAGCCAATTGCGTAAGTAAACAAATTTCTCCCAATGGCATTGAACGCAACTTTGAATACGTTGATATGATTATGAGGATAATTCATCGTTGACTGCTGAGTTCTTGATTTAAAAAAAGGTAATAATTATATCTAAGAAGCTTGAACTGAAGTTGCTAATTCGGTTATAGTTAATGACACACACTCAATAAGATAAATGCGAGTGCTAAAACGATACCCTTGTACCCTATTTACAGTTGCGCAAATTGACATTGTAGGTAAAGTATACAAGGTATAGCATAAATAAAGTTTTCGAAAGTTAATACTATCTTTGTATGTGTTTCTAGCTACTCTTCTCAACTTACTATATTTACTGTTTATATTCTTTCCTTGCACAATTCCCCTCCTATGTGCATCATATGTAAACAAACATACATGTTTGGACTCCACGCATTTTCTACTCTTTCAGTCAGTTTCCGATCGCCATCACCGAAAAAAATCAACAATTGGAAAAATATTAACAACCTTTACTTCCACAACTGATTTTCTGCTTTCAACCTTACTGTTTGTTTAGAATGGCCTCCGCCGTTGCTATGGTAACCAAACGCATGTAGCGTCAATACTTTAGTTCTCCATAGCACCCGACAATTGTGATGAATAGGTTAATGCCACGGATTTAAGCAAACTAGTACCTGAGTGGAAGTAAGTGGTCAGGGCTTTAGTTATGGTACCAACTCAAAATTCGACTCGTGAAATTGATAGATTCGCTGGAAATTTTAAGCCACCATGTTTGGCAGCGGTGTTCGAGCACACGTGCTCCCCCTTTTCCAACGCGAAATGCTGATACGAAATTCACGGTATTAACGTATTCATCACAGGGGTCGGATGCTATTGTATCACAAAACATGAGATAGCACTTTTAAATATATCATAGTGATATTTCCAGGAGTTCTTTTGCAATAATGATGGCAGTTGGAGCGCTCATAACGTTAAATAGTGTCCCTTCCTACCAAGTGTTTCACTTTATAATATTTGAGAGTTGCATACGCAATTTATCGCAAAGTTTTCAAAGAAACTAGTAAATGATCACAGCTTTTGTAAATAGAACCTAAAGATCACTGGCATGATGTGTCACTTGATCCATGTTGTCTTTTAAGAAAATTTCACTTTTTGTCACTAGACCACAACAAAATGGGACAGCATGCAATGCTTGACCACGATGGTACATACTCCCTTAAATTAATAGGGGCGTGTGTGTGTCGGGAATCTTCCTGGAAATTAATTGGTTACGAAATTAACGGGATGGGAAGTTTACTTTGGGTCACCCTGTATTTATTTAATATTCGCATTTGGTAGGGATCAGAGCTATTAATTAACCCGTCAACTTCATTAATAACTTTAACATTTAAATCATCTTCAGTGCAGCCTTTATATAAATCTGAATAGGAAATGCATAAGTTCAATACATATGTACGAAGTGTTGCCTATCCATCAGGCGTTCAGAACAAATTTCGGAAACTTTGAAGTCCTGTAACTCGTGTTCCGCGAAACTCCGAAACGTAGTACTACAGGAGTGTTCATTTGAACAAATCATCAATGCACTGTGGAAGTTTCATGCTGATTTTCGTGTCCCACCGGAGACAGTTTCCTTGTCAGTGAGCCAGCAAGGGTCAATACAATGGGTTGGGATGAGATCCTTGAGATCTATATTGCATCCTTGTCCAATTTTTCTGCGTTTCGATAGATTGTGTGACAACCTCTTAACATGGAAACGAACCAATTAAAACTATTCTTCAATTATCTTCTAGTTGTCGGTCATGCTGTTGTCGTTCCGTTCGATCTTTCACGCACTTGTGGCGAATTAATTGGAATATACCAGAAAAATGACTATAAACAAATTTACTGGCATCTTACACTATAGCGTAGCAAGAAAATTTGACCTGTGTCCATCTTTGAGCACATGACGACGATCCATGTTCTTTCACAATATCCGTCAGAGCGTTGATGATGAGAAGAAAACGGAGGCACCTTTTACAAAGACAAAGCCTAAACGCAAGGTAGCCTATGACGGTCTAAGAAATGATATGCACCATTGCAAATATTTAATTCTGATAAAAGTACGAAATAACTTATCAGTTTATCAGTTTTTTGTTAATGTTGTAAATGTACCCCTTACATTGTTTTCCTTTATTCCCAGTTGATTTTTAGTTCGTAGAAGTTCGTGCATCCGGGTTGAAGTTACTGGTCTTCCACCAGGCGCCTCCCCAGGTGGCGGATAGGGGAATGCCGACCAGATATGGTGGATACCGGAAATATTCCGGGGCGGACCAAAACCAGTACTGCTGCCTTGCAGTTAGTAGAGGATCACCATTACCACTCTGAGGCTGAAGATGAATGACATCGGCAAGGCTCAGAGATGGACAGAGGGCGACATCTTGAATGTCTACCTTTACTGCGAGGTCGTAGAGCTGACAACTCTACACCGCTAAAACATGTCAAGAAATAGTAACAGATGGTTCATGGATTCTCCTGGGGTAAAATATTCCGGAGGTAAACTAGTCCCTCATTCGGATCTCCGGGCTGGGACTGCTTCAGGGGGCTCTATGAACAGGATTAAGAAAGACCTTAGAATAGGAACGTGGAACGTACGAACATTATACCAAACGGGCGCTCTTCAGGTGGCGGTACGCGAGACCGAAAAGTACGAGCTAGACATATTAGCGATACAAGAAGTTCGGTGGGAGGGTCAAGATAGCATCCCACAGGGCAAGTACACTTTCTACTACGGGGGAACACAGTCTCACGATTTCGGAACAGGGTTCCTCATTAAGAATAGTATCCTTCAGCCGGTTCAGAATATAGAGTTCGTAAACGAAAGACTATCGTACGTTACGATACGTACTCGATGGGG
>JAGDQP010027210.1:1010-25208 GCA_022664845.1 Lepisma saccharinum
TGTTAGTGCAGATATTTTTAAACTAGTAAGCAATGATTGAAGCAATTAGATAGGAAGCAATGATTGAATTACATTAGGAACCACGCAGTTTTGCCAGATGTGACGAAAAGTGTAAATATTTTTTTTTTACAAAACATGTAAAATGACTCATAACTCATATGTATGGACGTTCTGTCGTTATTTTTCAGCTTGGATAGGTGAAGTAACTCGGCAACTATGGTAGAGAGAAAAAAATGTGCATTTCTACCGATAACCAATCGGATGAGGCCTCTGCAAAGGTGAACTAGGAAAATCGTGGTTTTTAGAAATTAAGATTGTGAATTGGCAACACTGCTGGTGTTTCAGTGCCAAAAACTGTGTCTCTAAACTGTACACATCATACAGCTACTGAAAACAAAAAAAATCTTTGAAATTGTCATGAAAAAAGTGTTTTTTACATGCACCCGCCAACACTGCTATGCGAGGAGATAACATTTCCTGCTTGAAAAAAACCCGAAGGAAACGCCAGTCGTGTTCGGTCGGCAGTGTGTCTTATTATTGATTGTTGTCGCTCTCCTTGGAAGGCTTATTTTGTATTGTGTGTGTTTATTAATTTCGTGTTAAATTATTATTGTTTTGGTGCAATGAGGTACTCTACAGAAGAGAAGGTTTTCATCATTGAACATTATTTTCGTCCCAACTCATATGCCACAGTGAGAGCAGAATTACAAGAACAGTCTTCCAAATAAGTCAACAATATGTAGACTTGTTTCAAAATTTCTAATAATTCTTGGGATCCGTACAGGAAAAAGAACACGATAGACAACGGCATATCCTTACACAATAGGTTCTGGACACCTTAGAACAGCGTATTTCACAATAACTACAGAAATATGTACGTAAGCTTACAACACAAGTAAATTTACCACCTACAACTACTTACATGGCTAAAAATGGTGCCCCTACACGCTTATAGGTTGTTCAAGAACTTAAGATGCCATACTTGAATCCCGAAGGAAATATTGCCGTTGGTTCAAATCGTTTATTCGAGACCAAGGAATCGATGTGTTGGACAAGGTGTTCTTCAGCGATGAGGTTGGTTAAGTCTCAAGGGTTACGTCAACAGTCAGAATTCCAGATACTGTTCAACTGATAATCCGCATGTGTTGCTGGGCCCGTTCGTAAAGTCAGAACAAGTTTAACGCGTTAATCTCGTTCTCTCAGGAAGCGTTCGGAAACCACTTTCGTGAAGTTCGTTCACTTAGTTAGCCGTTCGGAAACTCACTCTCACTTAATTTCGTCCGCGCACGAAACGAACTAGCTCTAACTTCGTGAACTTCGTTAAAATTAACATGGCTACCTTCCGCATGATAAATATACAGCGCTTCGCATCGTGAAATATGCTTTTGCATTATATAGAGGTATAGAATCTTAGCCATGACTGTTATTTCTGCAGTCTGGAACTATTTTGGAACAACTAACTTACATAAGAGATTAACAGAACGGTTTTTCTAAAACAAATTATTTATCTTTCCCATATTTAACATTTCTTTGAGCTATGGAATACTGTTAGATGTTACGATTGACACTAGATAGCACAGCTGGAAAAACGACGAAACTATTGAAGCATTTTTTACCTATATGCTTCCTGACTAAAAGCAAGATTAACATAAAGTACAAAAGTATTGTGTCTATGAAAGTCATTCTGTACATATTATGACAGTCTTTTCTAAAGATTTCAGTTAAACTACAAGTTTTTCAAGGAAAGCATATGGTATTAGCTTTCATAAAACCTGAATACACTATGATGTTGCGATCTTAATGGGGAGACGCCAGTCAGAAAACGTTAAAGCTGCTGAGCAATTAAAATATACACCATACGCGATTTCTATTCGTTTAAGTGTATTACTATTATTACGAATACTTAGACTATCTATTTGGTATACGATTTTGGTTTATTGAGTAGTTGATTTATAAGTTACTATTTTAAGTATTCTGACCCAAGCTATTCTTAAGGACTCTGATTTTGGATTTGGCTGATAATATATTGACTTTGCTATTATCTGGATTTTGATCTTGGGTACTGGACTGAAAAATCTTAACACCGACCCAGCTTACGTTATTGGTCTTAGAATACGGTTCTGATACTTGATAACAGCAATAATACCTAAGGAAACTGGCGCGAAACCTAAGGTAATCACTGCATCTCTGAAAACTAATAAAGATAAGAAAGAAGGTAAACGTCAAAAATCACCTAAACGCCAAAGAACTGAATCAATCAGTAGTTCAGATTTAAAAAGCTCTAGGTCATGTTCTCCAAATGAGAAACAAACAGCAATGGACACAGGAAGTGACCCACGTCAACAACCAATTTATAACTTCTTGCTAACCAGGTACGATTCCAAATATCGTACATCAAAACTGATCGCACTACAACTTTTCAAATACTTGCCACGGTACGAAATTTCTGACATAGTCTTTACCCGCAATGAGATCATAATAAAATCAATAGATCCTGACATGGCCATCAATATTCGAAAGAAGATGTCATACGAAATATTTGGAAATGGGGCAAACATCATCCCACTATCTCCAAGAAACACAAAACAACCGCAGCCTCCAAAGCGGCTCCAATGTTATCTGTGGTCATAAAGGGGGATCCCTCAGACTATACGGAAGAAGAAACCCTAGAAGAACTAAGGCTAGAAGGACACACCATCGAGAAATGTCTTCGAATTCGTACAAAAGAAGGTACGCCATCCTACCTAATAAGAGTGCTGACGAATAGGAACGACACCATCGACCAAATGCTAACTGACGGCGTCTACATATACTGCAAGAGACATCGTATGGAACAATCTCGCTCAGCAACTCCGCTCCCAGTAAGGTGCGAACGATATCAAACCTACAATCAACACCCTAGCCATGAATGCAAAGAGAATCCAAAATCCGAACATTGTTTCAGCAACCACAACACAACTAAATGTCCAAACTTAGAACAACCGCCTAAATGTACAACCTGAGGGGAAACCCATCCATCCTACAGATACAAATGCCAAAAGAAACATACACCTACAGATACAAATGCCAAAAATGAACCAGAACAGAACCTGAACCAGAATTGACAGTACCTCTACGAACCAATGATGTACCTACTCCACCGAACAACTCATTGCGTCAACCAATCACTGTCGAAGATCTATTAAGATTCACTGCAATACCTCTACAAAATATTCATCCATTCGAAAGAAACCACATAATACAACAAATCAGCCTTGCAGCAAAAGTACTGTTCAAGATCCAAATACAGGCCATATACTCAGGACAACATGTACATTTCAATATACTAACAATAGAAAATGGAAATTAATATAGAACACAAAATCATGACAGCATTATATACGTTCATCTTTCTGAACATACAATCACTTCAAACACACAAAGTACTATTCGAACATTTGTTACTGGAAGAAAAAGCCACAGCCTTCGTACTAAATGTAACTTTTCTCACATCCAAAGACAAACATACGATCAACGGCTACATGATGCACCGCCACGACGGCCCCAGAGACGCCCTACGAGCAAATGGAGGAACAGCAGTTGCATTTAAATATACACCACCGAATAATAGAACTGAAAACAAACATAAACCTTCCAGAACATAATGTGACGCTATTATATCTAAAGCACAGAACAATAGCATTCGCTACAATCTACGTTAGACCAGGCAAGTCACTACCAATAGAATTCATACGCTACATCTGCGAAAAATTTATACACTTCATCATAATGGCGGACATCAACTTCCATAGTCGCAGTAAACGAGCAAAATCCAAATTTCTCGATTATATAAAAACAAACACACATGGAAAATTTATCATAATACCAAAACCGACAAGGCCAGTTAGTCAAACTACATCAGATACCGTAATCAGCTCACAGACTCTCATGACATATTCGACAATAAATGTGCCAGACTCAATAGGATGTGACCATGTACCAATCAAATTACAACTCGAGTTTCCAGGCGCTATACAAAAGACTCAAAATACGCGTAAAATATTTAAATACACCGACGCAAAATGGGACGATTACAAAGAAACCATAGAGAGCAAACTACAATCGATAGAGGAACCAACCATACCAGGATTGCTTGACGAAACCATAGACTCCGGCACTAAAACAGCAGCAGAAAATATATTCCGACAACCACTATCACACAACATAAACCGAAATTACCACTCAATATCTAAACCTAATTTCTGCATCCAGAAGAGAACATCGTGAATATACACGTATTCATATGAGCTGAGAAGCACTACGACTCCATCGTGCATACCGAATGACTAATAACTATCTAAAAGCATATAAAACTAGGCAATGGATTAAAATCTGTAACTCACTAGGCGAAACATCACACCCAACCAAATACTGGAAAACCTTCCATAGATTAACAGAAATAACACAATGAACTCCATATCCAATAATAGTAAAAAATCAAAGCACACAGACCGATATTGACAAAGCAAATACCTTTGCCACCCTTTTCAAGATATATTCACACCGTTGCCCGACTGTTATATATGCATATTCGCGTGGGAAATCTGATCAGACAGCACTCCGATCCAAGCTCTGAAACATTCCGACCAAACATAAACAATAGGCTACCTCCAAACAACCCATTAACAAGATGTATAACAATGGTAGAGATAAATCATGTGGTTGCCAGGAAACGGAATACAGCGACTGGATTTGACACAATAACATACAAACTAATCAAGCAAGCACCACCAACTTTTATCACAATCTTAGCAGCAATATATACATTCATACTGAGGACAGGATACTTCTCCATAGAATGGAAATACTCAAAAGTTCTGCTTTTTCCAAAACCTATAACCAACGAGTGAAATCACCTCGTATCGTCCCATACAACTCACCTCCACATTAAGTAAAATACTGGAGAAGATAAATGTCAACAGACTACATGAACATTTAAATAAAAATAATTTACTACCTATATCGCAAGTTGGACTCAGACCAAACTATAGCATTTCAGATCAGCTACTAAGACTAACAACAGTAATACCTAACCAATTCAATAAATCACTACCTTCATGCTTACGTTCGATTTGGAAAAACCTTTTGATAAAGTGTGGCACGCCAGTCTATTGCACAAACTACACTCATTTCTGCTACCAGAGTCATTCAATACGCTACAGTCATTCCTTCCTCACATACCGTATGGCATATACATCCACCAACGAATCACTCTCACACCCAATCTTACTAAAATCTGGAGTACCACAAAGATCATTACTTTCTCCACTATTATACCTACTATACGTCGCCGATTTACCTGAAATTCCTAACAATGTAGCCCTTTAAACGGTAAGACAAAAAAAAATGTTGTTTTCTCATATTATAAATCGCAAATTGCATTGGACTCTTGTCAAGTATCGGTTAAAATAGTTTCTTTATCCATTTATTGTTTTCACTTCTTGGTAATAGAAGTTTACAAAGAAGTTAATTCCTTGCAATTTATTACACAGAGTTTCGTTCTTAGGAGTAGACAGAATGACACTAATTGGAACATTTTTCTCGAGTCGTAAATGTGACTTGGTTGGCGAAGTCATGCACATTTTGAATATGAAACCGGAATTTGTGCATAGACGGCGTTAGCTGTCACTGTGGTTACTGTAAAACTGCGTCCTTGGCGCCACTTGCTTGTTTTGACTGCTGATTACGATTTGAAACTCACAACCAGACAAGTTTTATGTCATAGTGTAGTGTTTAATAAAGTTGAACATGGCGCAATTTGTACCTACCAACTACGATGTGCGGACAGCATTGATTTTTTGTTACGATTTGAAGAAAACTGCTGCAGAATCGCATTGCATGCTTGTCGAAGCTTACGGTGATCATGCACTTGGTAAGTCACAGTGCTATGCGTGGTTTACAAAATTTAAAAGTGGCGATTTTGACGTGAGAAACGAAGAACGCGGAAGACCACCGAAAAAGTTTTGCAGACAGTGAATTGCAAGCTTTGTTGGATGAGGATAATGCTCAAACGCAACAACAACTCGCGGATCAATTAAATGTGATACGAGAAGCAGTTTTCATACGTTTAAAAGCCATGAGCAAGATTCAGAAGTTTTTTTTTAAAGAGAGTAGTTTTTTGGTTTTCTAACATATTTTTTTTACCCAAGTCTTCTGTCCGCGGAGTTTGTTCTCTTTTGAAGAATCATTGCGAATGTCGATTTACAAAAAAATATATATTTAACCTGATATAATGTTCTGAGTTTGCAACATTGCGTTCTATACACATACTAAATGACTATACAAATACAATTACTAGATGATATCATATACCAATAAAGTAACGTAGTGCCTTTTGAAATATAGGATGTGCGAGTTCGCAACACTATCAACCTGGTGACATGAGTTTGTAACTCCGAATATCTATCGTATTGATACAAATCACCTTCCGAAAAACACATTTTATTTTACTGCATCGCTTGTGGTTAATGGCAAAGTACTTATTTTATCTGGTGTAGTAAAAAGTAATCCATTATTTTCCCAATAGATGGATTCAGTGATCTGTAGCTCGCGTTGTATAAGTCCGATCGGGTTCAACGAGATGGCGTTCAAACGATGAGATTGCGTACTACAAACACTGTTCAGATAGTTGTGATGAGTTGACTCAGTGTTGTGTGAGCGCGCGTCAAAATGGACACTAGCAAAGAGAAAATACGCTATATTTTACAGTTTTTCTTCGATAAAGGCGAAAACGCAAGCCAGGCGGCTGCAAATGTGAATAGTGTTTATGGTCCTGATACTGTAACAGCCAATCACGCGCAATTTTGGTTTCGTCGATTCCGTTCCGGTAATTTTGACGTCAAAGATGTACCACGCACTGGAAGGCCACGTGTCGAAAATGTCGATAAAATCATGGACATTGTCGCGTTCGACCGTCATGTAAGCACTGTGTCGATTGCCCAAGAACTAAACATTGCACAAAAATCCGTGTGGAACCATTTGCATAAGGCTGGATACAAAAAGAAGCTTGATGTATGGGTGCCACACGAGTTAACGCAAAAAAAACCTCATGGACCGAATTTCCATCTGCGAATCGCTGCTGAATCGCAACAAAAGCGACCCATTTCTGAAGCGGTTGGTGACTGGTGATGAAAAGTGGATCACTTACGACAACGTCACGCGAAAACGGTCGTGGTCGAAGCGCGGTGCGCCGGCGCAAACGGTGCCCAAGCCAGGATTGACGGCCATGAAGGTTTTACTGTGTGTTTGGTGGGATTGGCAGGGAATTATCTACTATGAGCTGCTCCCCTACGGCCAAACCCTTAACTCGGGACTATACTGTCAACAATTGGACCGTCTGAAGGCAGCAATCGCCCAGCTTTGGCCAATAGGAGAGGCATTGTCCATGGCGAACCCGTTTGCTGGTGCAAAATTCGCGTCAAGAGAGGCTTGTGAACATCGACTGTCTCAATTTGTTTGCCAATAGGGACAAGCGCTTCTATGAGAGATGCATCATGATCTTACCTTCCAAATGGCAACACGTTATCGAACAAAACGGCGCATATGTGACCTAAATCGGATCATTCTAACTATGGTAAGTCAAGCCTTCATTGTCATGTATAAATAATGGATTACTTTTTACTACACCAGATATTTATCATTGTAAGGAGACTACTTGAGCTCTTAACAGGAAACCCTGTATCTCGAAATCGTAGCAGAATTTGACTCATGTTTAAATGCACTCGTTATCTTGTTTCAATATCAGATCCTCTTTGTGAAGTTTGTCCTCGTCTTTTGTCTACAACCTGCGTGAGGTTGTATGTAGTTTATTTCCTCCAAAAAGTAATATTCTTGTCTTTAACCAATCCTGTCTAAACTATACTGGCTTACTTCTGTAACTATACCAAGTAGCACACATACGTTGAAAATACGTGGATTAATCGTTAGTACCAAAACATAGGTTTAATAACGTTGTAAATATACCGAAATGTTCGCCTGTTCAACTGTTTATTCGAACTTGAATAATGGTTGAGCAGAAACAGGTTGAAATCAAGAAGCGGACGATGAAGGAACGGGTTCCGTTGGCCAAAACGTAGCATTAACTGCACATAGTTAACTCCATTTTGTCAGTTGTTTTCATCATCATATTAATTTTCCAACAGTAAATTATCCAACCGTCTGCTGTGGGATTCGTAACTAGAACTTTCCGCACTAATCACTGGTAGCTCGACACGCTGACCACTGAACCATGAAGTCGCCTTGAGAGTCACTACTCTCTTAGTATTCCTTTTATGTTACGATGACGTTATTTGTAGTAAAATCCAGTCTTAAACGTAATCACCACAAATCCAGACGACATTAAATTTGTATTTCTCAATAAGTGTAATATGTCGCCTTAGGTTTTAAGTGTATCCTATTAGGTTTTAATTTAAAATGTTATTCCATTAAATTAGAGAGAATCCCATGAAACCAAATATATACCATAGTTGAAAATAACAGTTGAATCCACGTTGAACTAATATCTTATTAACAATATCAAGTCTTTGTTGAAATATGGTTTAAAATTAAACGTACTTTATTTTTTCAACCGATAACGGTTAATCAACGAAATAAACGAAAAATCAACGTTCGAAACACGTTTGTGTGCTACTGGGGTAATACCTAATAACCTATCCTGGTTATCCTTTCTATAACCTTTATTGGAACTACTTGATTTACCTAGAGTTTCGTTGAGTATCCGCCACTCGACACGGTTCAGAAGTCGTCGTCGATACCCTGTAAAGAAAAGAATTAATACAAGTTAGACAAGGACAAGGACGGTTAAAGGCTTAGAGCTACGTGTTGAGATTTTTTTAAATGTGCCTCTGACTGACTTTAATAGCTTCGGTCCCCTTCGAAAGGTAATTATGTAATTTAAGAGGCCTTCGTACCTACGCTTCGTGTGTGTGTTCTTCATTTTAACTTTATTATTATTATTATCACAACGATTGGGACTAAAGCAACTACCATTATTGTAATATTCACTATTAATACCAAGATGGAAGAATACCAACCACTAAAAAGAAGACATTTAGTACAAGAAGAATGTTTTTCTTTTTCTTTATCAAGGGTAAACGTTCCTGAAATTGATACTGGCCAGTTATTGGCAATCCCAAGTTGTTGTTTTTTTTCGATAATAATTGTTCCCAATATGTTATTTATTCACTTCCAGGGGGGGGGGGGTCAATACTCCCTCGGAAAGGCTATTCCGACAGAATTTTATGTTTGAAGTATTTAATACGATAAAAGCATTACAATATTTTTAAACTCTTAAATATGAAGCTCCCATACATAGCTACTCACTTCTCAAGCAATGTAATGTTATAAATATGGATTGATTCTAACCACAGAAACAAGACCAGTCACCGTGTCAAGATATTGGCACTGGATCAATTGAGTTATTCGGGTCAAATTTAGGTTCGGTCACCGGGTCATTCGGATCAAGTTTCGAACGAACCGGGTCACCAGAGAGGTGACGCGGTTTCAGCTCTGATATCACGACACATTGGTGGTCTAAGAAAGCCCCACTGAACAGTTACAGGCACAGTAAAGATCCCCACAAACAGGCCGCTCTGAAGTGTGTGGGGGGAGGGAGGCAAGTTACCCTTTCAATATTTTTATCAATTTTAGTGTTTGGTGTACATTATAGTCGCGTTTTCAAACGTGGTGTTGCATATATCGCAGGATATTGTTGTAGACCATTTATAATAAATAGGCCCGGATAATTGTTTAATTAAATATTTCTCTAAATTAATTAAATGTATTCACATGACATTTGTAGACGAACTGAGTGATTATAATCACTTATAGGGCTCTATAGTAAATTTCATATTCACAGGAACTTAGAAATCAAGTTTCACGATAGGAAGGATTGCCGTGTTCGTGTACGAAAGCAGATGTTCTCTGTCAGACAATTTTTAACCTTCTGGAAGTCAAGAATATAATTCAGAGTACCAAACTAAAGAATTTTGAACTGAATGCAAGTGATGAGTATGAAAGAATGTCTTTTTAAAATATTAGGGTTACCTCCTTATTCGAAATTCAATTTGTTTCGTTGGTTGGAAACACTATTCATTGCATGCATGCATGAGTTACTTTTCAATGAATGAATTACTCCCTGCTGAGAAGAAATGTGTCGTTCGTTATGTGATTATATTTCCATCACTGATAAAGGAAAGCCCTTAAGATCTGAAATTTATTATGGTCTTACATATTTTTATATATTTCATATACTTAAATATATATTTTAATTAATATTCCCCATCATGTATATTTTACCAATTATACAATTGATCAATAATTTTTTGCATAACTGTATTAATTTTAAAGGAATAATGACTGAATTTAAAGATTTTCATTTTTTTTTTGTATTTTATACATTAAAACTAAGGCATATATTTTACAAATTTCTATGTAATTTTTATTTACAAATAAATTCTCGCCATTACCTTTTTTAAGGCTGTAATTATTTATCGAAATTCAAATTGGGGGAAGATAAATCGCGTAATGCACAAAGAAGTTTCTTGTTTGATAAAATTTGTCTAACTGACAATGGATATTCCTTCCTATTCAGTGTTGTACACTGTGATGCCAATAAGATGTAAAACAGCCCTTTTAGTGTGCAAGGCCCGGGTTCGATTGGCGGCACCCACCGACTGTACACAAGGACTATTTTTTTTATAGTTATTGTTAAAATCCAGTGTAAAATGGCCAAAATTAGGCTGCATCTGGAAATTGTTAAATAAATAAATAAAAATATATGATTGGATGTAGCAGTAACAGCTCATTCTTATTTCAGTTTCTCATGTAATCTACAAGTAGGCATATACACTATAAAACATTATTTCCAATATGTTCCAAAACTATCAAATTTTATGTATTCTCAGTTTTTCTCACCTAGCAGCAATTGGATATAAACAGTTAGTTTCATTGTCGTCTGTATAATACCAAAGATAGCACTTAGTACAATATGTTCTGTGTTATTAGTTTTGTTTGTAGATGTAGATCATTTCTTGTTCGCCGACCGGCTAGCCGTGCGGTCTAACAAGGGAACCTTACGAACCAGGCTCCGGGGATTTTCGCCAGACTGGTTCCAAAAGATAGGGGACAGGGTAGGAAGTCAGAATGTGAGATTATTTTTTTCGGAGCAGGAGTGTGAGAGGCAGGAGAACGGGTTAAGTGTGAACTGGTGCTTCGTCCATTAAAAGTGTACCCGTTTCCTTTTGCCAGTTTCTCATAAACGAAAGCAGGAAATGAAGTGTGACTTACCATGATTATAGGTAATTCTGTTCTACACTAGAAGCGACTAGTGTGAAGTACCGTCAGTGTTGCCAGCTGTAGACATTCGCAGTGTTGCCAGAATATTAAAAGCCCGAAAATATCGGTGAAGGCAGGGACTATAACGATGAAGTCAACGTCATTTACTGACAAAGTATAGTTTATTGTAGTGCTGTGTACTACTTCGCCAATACTATTGTAATAAGCACAAAAAGAAAGCAAAATAACACAAAACAGCAATGATGCGAATTACAAATGAAATCAAGAGATTAGTTGAAAATATATGATAATTGGTCATCAAATGATGTTGAGTCCATTGTTATAGGCACTCGCTCTCCTCTCTTTCCTTTTTCAGTGGACACCTACGCTAAAACGAAGTTCGTTCCTACTTTCTTGCTTTCATCGTTCCTTTTCTATGTCTATAAAAATATTTGTGGGATGAATTATTACAATTCTTGTGGAGTGCTGATAAGCCTGTTGTTCATTTTTATAGGGATTCTAATGTGTTCTTTTATTTGTCGTTTCAAGATGAATCCGAAAGTGGTCATTCGCCCGCTGGTTCAGAAATTTGCCACATCTGATGACGCACCATCCATTGCAGATCGGGAAATGTTCGACCAGATATGTGCCGAGTTATTGGATGAACGAGTGATCGTTGAGCGGTATGAATCTCTGACATATGAGGACGCTTCAGACCTAGATGACTCAACTGATCGTGAATATGGTGATGATATCGACATGACATCGCAAACCATATCAACGCAACATATGCCGGAAGTGTCGGATGAAGAAGAAACACCGTCATCTCAAGGCAGTAGGTCATCGTATGTTCCGTCACCGGAAAGAAAGAAGAAAGGAGTCAGCCAACTGTCATAAGAATACAAAGAACGGGCATTCCAGTGCTGGACAAGCACAGTTGGAGGAAAGAGAAGATCTCTGGCATCTGTTCGATCCAAGTTTTCAAAGATCAAATCGATTGGCGTGCTGCAGAACTATGAACGATCGCGAGAAAAGATGTCGTCGCGCGTGAAGATGAGTACTATAAACACCAGAGTGTTTCAACACTTCAAAGAAATGTCTGCACGCAATGCCATAATTCACGACAGAACAATCAGACAGTGGGCATTGCAAATCAAACGCCAGGTTGATCCAGATGATCAATTGAATTTCAAGGCACCAGATTCATGGATTTACAAGTTTAAGAAAAGGAACAGGATCGTCTCGCGATCAATTACTCATGAAGTGTCAAAGACCTGCACCTCAAAAGAGGAAGATATACAGCGGAAATCAGATGGATTCGTCAGAAAAATGAAATCCTTGTTCATCGAACGACATTTGGTTCCCAAACAGATCCTGAACACAGATCAAAGTCGTTTCGAGAAAGAAATGCATTCAGGACGAACACTTCGACCAATGGGCATTAAACGAGTATATGCAACTGTAGGATCTACGTCGGCAACCACGCACTCATATATGATAATGCCTGTAATCTCAATGGACGGAGATCTACATTCGCCGATGTACATGCTTTATGCAGAATCCAGCCGGAAATTTCCTCAAAGCAAACCAGCTGATCCATCAAATATTGTCTTATGCTTCTGGCTCTGCTAACATGAAAAAAGACCAGAAGATAATGCTGACCAATGTATTCTGGCCAAGTGTGTCTACTTTATACGAAGAACCCGTGCTTCTACTTCTTTATTCGTGGTCAGCCAATACGGATGAAGTGTTAATCAAATCAACAATTCCAGAAAGCATTAGTGAATTTGAATGGCATTTGATTAGACCAGGATGCACAGAACTTATTCAGCCACTTGATGTCTATTTCTTCCGCCCGTATAAAGTATTTATTAAGTTCGTGACTGATGCCATTATCGCGAAATAAATAATAATAAAATAAAAAATCACCAGATAGTCGTAAAATTCCATTTCTTGAAGCTTCAAGGCCCCTGAGTTCGATTCCGAGACAAAATGATCATATTAGAAATTCAAAATGGCGGCAGAGCAAAATGTCATAACTGTTAAAAACTAATCTGATTTTAGTGAAATTTCATATCTGGGGCTTTCAGGGGGCATTGAGTTCGATTTCGAGGCCAAAAACGTTGAAATTGGAAATCCAAGATGCCATCAATGATTTCATATATACGAAGGTTGGACAAAATAACACAAATCCTCACTTTTCAACATATCTCTACAAAACTTTCCACAACTTCCTCATTTGACAAGGCAAAAAACATAGACTACGCCAGAAACCAAAATTGTGACTCGTATATACGAGGGTTGGCCACAATAACGCAAATACACACTTTTCAACACATTTCAACAAAGCTTTGCACAACTTCCTAGTTTGACAAGGCGTAGAACATAGACTGCTACCGAAACCAAAACTCTGACTCTAATATACGAGGGTTGATCAAATAACGTAAGTACACACTTTTCAATAAATTTCGACAAAATATGTACAACTTTCTAATTAGACCAAGCAAAGAACAGAGAGTAGGTTCGAAATCCAAATTTTGACTTATATATAGGAGTGAGTATTGGTCAAAATATCGCAAATACACACTTTTCAACATATCTCAATAAAACTTTGCACGCCTTCCTCATTTGACAACATAAAGAACATAGACTTCGTTAGAAACTGAAATTGTAACTCACATATACGAGAGTTGGTCAAAATAACGCAAATTACACACTTTTCAATATATTTCAACAAAACTTTGCACAACTTCCTAATTTGACATGACAAAGAACATAGACTACGTTCGAGAAAAAAACGACCCATATATACGAAGGTTGGACAAAGTAACGCTAATCCACACTTTTCAACTATCCCAACAGTAGGCGTGCGAACATGATAGAAGCCTGCTAAGCCGACTTTATAAAGCTCCTTTGGCAGCAGTCGATCTTGAGCAGCTAGTGACCCGACAGCGTCAGCGGGGTTTCGCATATGGGGTGAATGCTGAATGCATGTCGCTCAACTGATCACGCAACTATAAAGCGTAATCTTCTTTTATCTAACCTAAGAATAACCTTTTCTTACTTTATATTTACCTTCAATTGTATACGGACTTGCAGAGTTTACTGAAAATTGGCCAGTGGTATGGATTTGATCTATATTGTAAAATCCCGTTATCTATATAGGGTGATTTGAAGTAACTCATAAATTACGATCTTTCGGAAGTCAAACGCGGAATTCATAGTTTTCCCACTATAGTGGAACAGCATTATTTTTCACAAATCCTTTACATATACGATATTTTTAATAGTGTCCTTGAATTTTGAAATGAATAAGGCTTGAAAAGTTTTGTATTGGTATCTGCCACTAACTGGGAGGAGACCTCTTAATTCCTCTTGCTCAGGCTTAAGAGAATCGACCGGGTAGACGCCTGATGTCCAATCAATACGTTCACGTCGTGGGGCCTGTTAGTACCCAAGCAACTGCTTGGTGAACGGACATGGATGAGCTGCTCAGCAACCCGCATTAGCTGACACCGTGGTGAGTCAAATGTCTGCACCCCCTCCTTTCTTTACACATGATGGTACAAGTAAAGTAAGGAAACAGCCTCGGAGGACCTCATTGCCCGGAAGACGTAATGAAGCTGGCAACGACAGCGGTCAGTCCTGTAGGAAGTCAGATGGTCAAAATACCCGGATTAGGACTGTAGACTGCCAGGACACCGACACTGCAACTCGTGCGGACTTATACGTGGCGTCTCTGAACTGTCAGTCACTTGCAGGGAAGGACAAATTAGAAGAATTGGAGAACGAACTTACGAGGATTAAGTGGGACATCATAGGACTATCAGAAGTGTGGAGGAAGAATGAAGAACAGTTGTAACTACCGTCAGGCATGAGCGGATTTATGGTGGGCATGGGCGGATTTATGGGGGACATGGACATGGGGGGCACTGCCCCCAGTCATTTCAGAATAACTATAAATATTTCATTCTAAACGATAGCTTTTAAAGTATTTGACCCCTCCCCCTACCGGTGCGTATACGTTTAACGATCTGAAAGCTATTTAAAAATTAAACTTTAAAGTACGTTGGCAACAATGACAACTTGTGTGTTTGGGAATGATGACACCCACAGTTCTACCTATTTCCTATTTTGTCGAATACTGTTTATGCCAAGTTTGATGCAGACACATCCAACGTATGTCATTAATTTTTATAAATATTTTTAAAACTAGGTTGGCAACACTGACAATTGGGGTCCTTGGGCACTGACAAATTTACGCTATTTTTCCTATTATATCGAATAACGTTTCTGCAAAGTTTGATGCGGATACATGCAATGACATAGGAGCAATTTGAGAAATTAGTGTTTAAAATGGTTGGCAACACTGACAGCTGGAGTGCTTGGCGACAGGAATACCCACAGTTTTCTTTTTATGTGGAATAATGTTTATGCTAAGTTTGGTGCTGCTGCGCCTAACATTATGGAAATAATTAGAAAAAATAATTTTATGGAAAATAGATTGACAGCACTAACAACTGCGATGCTTGGGGTATTTTCCTACTGTATTGAGTAATGTTTATGCCAGTTTTAGTGCAGATTAGTCTAACGTAATGGAAATATTTTGAGAAACTGTACTTTAAACGCTAACCCACTGTATCATTCAAAACGGTTTCGGTAGCTCATCTCTAAGCAAGTGCAGCCAAAACCTTTCCAATGATCTTTCCATACATTGTGGTTCCTGAGACTAACTTTTTTGTATACGGACGGATGGATGGAGTAATCATGTTATAGGGTCCCTTTTTGTTAGCTGCACTATTAAGGGAGCTAAAAAGGTTTAGGATTAAATAACATCATATGGCAATAAAATACCTAAAATTTATTGTCAAATCGCTAATAAATAAACTCAGTGCCCAAATTGACTGACACGATTATGTCTTTGCGCGCATCGAGAACAATAGTAAATTACTGAAATTGTCATCCAGGGTACGCGTGGAGTGTAGTTCTATAGTACCGGTATATGATTTTTACACAAACATAAATATTTCCATTGTGGCTTTACGCAATAGAATCACGAAATAAAATCAGGAAGCCTGAATGAGTTGAAAAATCGCAATTAAAGCTGCTTTGAAGATTCATTAAAAAGGAGTGTTTAAGTATTCACTGCTCCAGTCCTTTTTCGAAGCAATTAACGCTGGTACGGATTTTCAAGGACATATCTCATTTTGATTAGGTAGTTCTTGACACAAATTAAATAGCTGTGTTCTTTTTTTTTTTTTTTTTTTTTTGAGGCATTCGTGGCAAGACAAGACTTTTCAAGAGCCATCTCATCTTGAGTCTCGTCTCGCTTTTCGAGACAAGACGAGACAGACATGTCTCGTCTCGTGGGTGAAACTATAGGTATAAGTTTGTATAAGGTCGCGAAAACCTTTCTGTCTTATCCATAGTTTGCAACACTACATTGTGTGTGCTTTACGTATGTTGTTCATCATCAATGGGAGATACCAAATTCCCAGTAATACGACTTAATGCTATTTAAAATATTTAAACGTTACACCAAATTGGCAACACTGATAAACCGGTAACATCCTGTGTCCATCATGCTGTTACAAACAAAGTTACGCAAACGCAATTTTCATTCAATGCATCGATTCTGATTTATTGAAAATGATTCATTTTCTTCCTATTGTTTGGTGTCGACTTTGAACTCCAAGTTGGAATCGCTGTATATCCAGAACGAAGAGGAATTTCACCCATGTTCATAGGAACTTTTTTTTACTTCTTTCGATGTCAGGAATCACCTCCCGAAAGTAGCGGACTTCGTTCTGAAACACCAATATTGCCTTTATTTAATCAGCAGCATTATGTTTGACTCGGATTTCAGCGACAAGATGTCGTGACCCTCCCTTGTTAGAACATAGGATTGAATAGAGAGAACTTTCGTGACGTCCCATGAATTTAAATTTACGGTTCAGTATCTAAACCATATTGTACGGCCCCGTTAGGGAGTTCTGTGCGTCAGTCAATAACCTTTCGAAACGAACGTTTCTATCATGTTACTACGATGTACAGAACAGCATATCTGGGACATTTTCAAGTATTTTACAATTGTCAATTCACAGCGAAACAGATGTTTTTCGAACATCAATAGCTGTTTTGGAGGTTTTAATAGACATGCGCACTTATCATTAATAAATTTATCTTCCCATAAGAAAGAATGAGAAGGCAATAGTCGGTATAAAAAACCAAATCCCGTGGCTCGACAACCCGTTAAGGGCTCAGGCCTACCAGCTGGCTTTGGCACTCATGCCGTAGAGGTGAGATGTGGTCAGCATCTCGGCTCCTTCTCGCCGTTAATGTTGGTTTTCGTGACCGGGTCCGCTACCTCTTTATTCAGGTAGTTACCCAGTTGCCCTAAACTGGGTGGACGCCGTACGGGCAACACCAAATGGAGTACTGCAACGGTCTCCGTCCAAGCACTGACCAGACGCAGAGCTGCTTGACTTCGGTGATCTTACGGAAACCGGTAGACAAATCGGCTAGGGCGTTGCCCTAATACTCGGTATAGAGTGGCGCTAAATATGGGACCAGCCAATGTGGATATGCTTCCTCCCTGCTGTCTCTTGGCTTCACTCCTCTCGCCAATAAAGTAGTCTCAAGCTCCCTCTATTCTATTCTATCTCTATGGTCAGGATTTTCAATTTGAGGGAAGTGTAAAACCAATGTTAGGGAAGAGTGTAAATGGAAATTTATATGGTTTCTATCGATTTTAAGCAGTAAAACTTAAAGTTGGGAGTGTGTGCTTGATGATTTGGAAGGTTAACACCCCCATTGGGGGATCTGGAAGAATCACTGGAAGAAGGGCACTATACAACATTGTACGATTTACAGATTTAGAATTTTCTCGACGACGAAAAACGTTATTCTTTTAATATCCCCCATATTTC
The DNA here is from genome assembly GCA_022664845.1 of Lepisma saccharinum. NCBI lineage: Eukaryota > Metazoa > Arthropoda > Insecta > Zygentoma > Lepismatidae > Lepisma > Lepisma saccharinum. Next base: position 19,253 of record JAGDQP010027210.1, read on the forward strand.
GCTGCATATCAACGCAATGCTTTTCACACAAGTACGTCACGCAAATACACTTGTATCCAGGGATGTAGTGGAGTGAAAGCGCCGCTCCGGTGATTTTTCAGACGTCAAGGACCACATTGTTTCTTTATGTTATTTAATTTGTTATTTATTTTTCAACCACATTTCCTTACATAGAAAGTAACTATTAGCCACTTTTAGGCCACTGCGAGAGGTACTGGGATCGGTACCCAGCATCTCCACCACGTATCGTTCTGTGCATCTTGGCACAAGGTACTGGGATATAAGGATGTAGCTGATAAGAAAAGTAGGCAATAGTTTCAGAAAATAGGTTTAGTCTCATTCTGAAATATCTTAAATATTCTGTAGCGCCATTAACACTCACCCGGTTGTTGTCTGTATGAAAGCTAACCCTCGTCAGCCTATTTCCAAGTGTACAAGATGAGATGCTCTGTACTACGGAGCGTATGAGTGTTCTTGCTGGAAGGTATCACTTGACTCTCTCTTGTCCACTGTTTGTCTCAACTCATATATCAAAACCAGTTTTCCCGTTTTAGGGAAATGAAGAGCTTAAGCAACTACATAGGTAAGCACGTTCCCAGGGGAGGTGATGGTCGATGCAGTTTGAAGCTCCTGTTTTCCAATCATACAGTTCGGAAGAGTTTTCCTGCTCTATAAACACAATTGAAACCTACATCAACAGTTGGTTACATAACTATAATATTACATACAAGTTGTTATGTATTGTTATTCACGCGTCGGCTTCTTCCGCCTTTGCATATTGTCTGTGTATGTATTTGTTAATAATTACGGGTTGTAAACAACATACGATCTGCAAAGTTCAACTGAAAGTAGTTCTGCCGTTTATATACATGTCACTATGAATAACCAGATACGATACTCGGTTCGACCGACGCATCGGTCCTTCGACCCTCTTTCCCTGCCGCGGTTTTGGGGGCACTGTTTTATCTGTCGCGCTTTATGTATGTGGCTGTTTCTGGCTGTCACAGGTTTAGGCGTCGTTGTTTTACACCGTCGCAGTTTTGGTCTGTCGCGGTTTTGCCTGTCGCTGTGTTTGGCGGTTGCTATTGTTTGGCTGGCGGTTGTTGTCGCTGCGTTTATGCCGCGCGGTATTTGGGTCGCTGCTTTGTCATCGCAGTTTTCATTTGTCGCTCTATTTGTACGAAGCGGTTTCTGTGCGTCGCCGTTTTTGCGCGTCACGGATTTTGTCTGTCGCGGTTATTGCCTGCCGCGGTTTTTGTACATCGCTCTTTTCAATGGTCGCTGTTTTTGTGCGTCGGTGTTTTATCCGTTGCGGTATTTGTAGTCACGCTTTTTTACGTCGCTGTTTCGTCGTACAACCCTCAGGCCCGCGCAGTTGGAATTAGGGAAGGGCTTGGACTTACGAAATATACATAAAATTAAATGTATGTATTGAGGGAAGGAAAATTTACAGGGGCTCAGCCCACCCCCTGGCTGCAGGCCTGGACTTTCACTATCTGAGACAGGATTGGGTAGCTAATCAGTCATAGTCAATCAACGTAGAGTGTAATTATGTACCATAGGCACAAAAGAAGAAGTGACCAGATTTTCAAATAAAGGGACGTTAAATCAATTAGTTACGATTTTAAGAAAACTTAGGAAAATGTTGTAGCTTTAATATTGAGAATAGAACTTGATAGTTTGTCACAAATTTTCGTGGTTAGAAATTTTCGTGACTATTATTGGTATTGTTAATATCAGTTTTAGAAACTTTGAATATTCACTAAACGTTTTCTCTCTAAGCTATTTTGAACTATAAATTCGAACAAGCCCACAGCTTCTGACATTGATCGGAATTCTTCTTCAGTTCTTGGATTGAAAACAGAGCTTTTATTTATGATGAAATGTGTAAATTGCACATAATTTCTCCACAGTTTGTTTTGGAAAATTCTAAAAGGAACTCGGAAATTTCTCTGGAGAAAACAGCATGGCAGCCATAACGTGCCATGTGAATGTAAAGCGGAATTTTGCTTCGCAAGCAATCACATCGCATACTTCCTTTGCTTCTATTAGCCATTCCATTCTTTCACTCTTTCTCCTTTTTGATACCGTGTTTGTATTGTCTGTTGTTTCACTCGAATCGTCAAGCTAGTCTGTTATAGTCTAATATTTGTTTCAAAGTGGAAAACAGCCTTTTGCGCAAAGGAAGGTTCAATTTCTCGATTTTGAAGTTGATTAAACAAAATTTCCACAAGAAGCATTATTTTACTTTTTTAAAAAAAAGGAAGCCATAAATTAAAATGGATGCTAATGAGTGTTTTCTTGAGTACTTCAGCGCGATGGATTGTGTTTGAATTTTTCTCTTCCTCCATCTTCCCTACCTTATTCATGCATTGAATAATATCCTTTTTATGTTCAAAGACAGTATTTACGCCTCGGGACAGGAAGTTCCAACAAATATTAGTAGCTCCGGTTAATCGTTTCTTAACGAGTGAATCTAAAACTGCGACTCGCTGCGACTACCAGAATGAAAGTACACACGCCTTTCAAATTTGGGGGGGGGGGGAATATTACATTTCTATTTATAGAAGCAGCTTTCATCGTCAATAGATTAACTTGTAACAATGTATATACACAGCATTTTAAATAGGACGATACAATGTCATAGCTTTAAAAATATTATTTCGCGATTAAAATAACACGAGTGGACCGCAATGACCTCTGTCTAAAAGCGATACTGGATAGATTGCTGATGCTGCCAAGAATTTCATGAATATATGAAGCCAGGAAACGGAGATGACACATAATCTCGTTTGTCCACTTCCAGTCTAAACCAATATGGACCAAATTTTGAGTTCTAACTCAGCTTTCTACGCTCGATATCGCTGTGTGGCCTGTTTTTATTTGTCTTAATTCTTTAAAAAAAAACTGATTATTTGCAGTATTTTCTATTACAATCAGAGTACGGTGTACTATTATATGAATAACTCAGAAATTAAACCTTAAAAAAAATAGACAGGAAGCGCGGCTATAAGAAACGTATAAAATTGAATTAGAACTGAAAGTTTGGTCCACATTGGATTGCACTGGAAGTGGACATACGAGTTTAAATAGTTGCTCTGACGTCTATCTTTCGACACTAAGCAGTCACTCCAGTATCGTTACGTGGAGCACGATTGTTGCGTGTGAGATTCAGCATTCTGCGGTAACATTCAAAGGCAGGAAGGAACACATACACTATACACTCACATCACACATACACGCACACACACACACACACACACACACACACACACACACACACACACACTGCGCGCCAGAAGTCGATGAAATGGAAAGCTGAGGAGGGGAGGAAAAGAGTAGTGATTTTAAGGTTGCAACAACTTTCTGCCAATGGTACTTAACATAGGGCATGCTATTGAATCATCCAGCGAAGGGAGAGCCAATGTTGGATATTCAAAGGCTTGCGCGAAAATTGCACACTCAAAATTAAACTGTGAAGCTGTGAAGATTTTTTTTTCTCTTCGTAAGAGGAAACTATGGCTTTTTTGAACACCGAGGGATATAATATTATTACATATTCTATATTTTAGATGATTGAAATAAATATTAAATAATTTAAGAAAATGGTGGTTGTGCAACAGGACAACACTGTCAAAGACCGCTACTGGTCAATTCTGTCTTGAGCATTTAGGCCACTGTTGCTTGCAATTGAATCTTTTATTTACATTATTTTATTTGTAAGTTGTATACGAGTGTAAATGATAAATATCCCTGTTGTGTTCCAGTCGTATACGTTCGTTTGTCCCAACAGGGAAAGACAAAGTTTCAGTTAATATTTTATTTACTCTTCTACCTAGTTATTACTAACAATTGCTAACACCAATATTTTATCTATACACACAATATTAATATATAATTATTATATTTACTTTGGCCTATGTCGAGTGGTGGCCCACGGACGGACCGGGCCCTCCTAATTGCATCACGTGTTGTTTGAACATCTGGTAGATATGGAGACCGTCCTGCAGGACAACGGCAACGTATTTGATAACAGCCGGTCTGGAAAAGAATAAAATATTTCAGGGTGCATGATCTAAATTCAGTCATATTATACTCTGTTTGGTACGGAATCCAAACTAATTATAAATTTGCATCTTGAGAATTTAAATTTATTTTAAGGCCTTTAGGCAACTATGGCTCAGGTCGTATGGATGATAATGGAGTTGAATTGGTGGAATGAAGAAAGTGGGAAGAAACGGGAGCACCCCGAGAAAACCCACGCACACTGTGTTTGCCCACCACAAAGTCCACATGGCATGAGCAGGGATCGATCTGACGACCCCTAGCACCAGAGGTGAGTGCTCTACCAACTGAGCTCCATGTAGCTCTTGAGAGAAAATAATTTCCCCAAAGGGGCAAATTATACTATCGTTATTTCTTGCAGGTTGGAACATTATTATTATTATTTTATTTAAAAATAGAAGAAACAATTAGGAGGGACGTAAACAGCCGTGGGTGGAAGTAACATCTCGGGGACGAATGGTCTACTTATTGTACAGGGCTCCAATAACAGTGATACAAATTTTTAACTGTAAAGTTTTTTTTTATTTAATCGTCATAGTAGCGTTACACTTATTACCAGTAGTGCTTGACAAGTGACCGCGGGTTGGTGGTACACAGTTGCTCAACGTGTGGAGTTGATAAAACTTGATTATGAAAATGGTTATTCAATTGTGCAAAGGCCGGTGCATTTCGTGCGATTTATGGTAAACTTAATCGACGTACAAAACTCACAAATTCGCCGTGTAGTGCAAAATTCGAATTCATATGTTCAGTTGATTATCAACACATTCCAACACATCAACGTCGTTTAAGGAATCAAGGAAAGTTTCATGCTGTAGTAAGTGAAATTGTTGCTAAAAAACTGAATTAGATTTCTCACCATTCTCAAGAATTAGACATTTCCCAGACGCTAGTGTGGAGAATTTTGCTTGTTCCTGATAAGTTTCAGATACTCCAAGAATGGAGAGCAGCTGTCCATCATATGTGTCCTGAGTGTTTTTGGTGAGATACGTCCTGATTTATGTTTCCATGTCATCATCATGCGTCTTCATGGTGTTCATTTAAATGATACAGTGTTTCATGTGTAATGAAATCAAATGCACTTCAAAATACAATAATAACCACTATTTCATCGATTGTCACTTTAATTTCAGTTCAGTTCAAAGTTCTTTAACTATTAATGGGGAAAATGTATAATATGTTAGGTGCTCTTTACCTCCTTAAAACTTATTATCCTCTTTATCAAACCTCTGACTTGGTTGTAAAATTCACTATCACACAATTTATCCTGCGTTGGATGTTTCTACTTTAAATACAGAATTCTATCCTGATTCATATGTAACTATCATATGTACGACATTCTACCTATAATTTTGTCTGCAGGTATATTTGGCTTCAGTTTGCGCTTTTGTTCATTTTAAAATTGTTCTAAATAAATGTAAGTTGTTTCTAACATACCTGTGCGTTCAGCTTCATTATCAAATGCTTCTCGAATACTTTATTCTTACGAGCAAAATAAAACTGGACCCTTCTTGTGATACACTAACCTAGGTCTGATTTTTAATACCTAGGCAATATACAGTATCTGGTGTAGTAAAAAGTAATCCATTATTTTTGCATGGCATTGAAGGCTTGACTTACCATAGTTAGAATGATCCGATTTAGGTCACATATGCGCCGTTTTGTTCGATAACGTGTTGCCATTTGGAAGGTAAGATCATGATGCCTCTCTCATAGAAGCCCTTGTCCCTATTGGCAAAAAATTGAGACAGTCGATGTTCACAAGCCTCTCTTGACGCGAATTTTGCACCAGCAAACGTGTTCGCCATGGACAGGAACAGATGGTAATCACTCGGTGCCAGGTCCGGACTATAAGGTGGATGCATAAGAACCTCCCAACCAAGCTCCCGGA
>JAGDQP010027211.1:0-25206 GCA_022664845.1 Lepisma saccharinum
TGCTTGCTTTCTTTCTTGCGTGCATGCTTGCTTTCTTTCTTGCGTGCATGCTTGCTTTCTTGCTTGCGTGCATGCTTTCTTTCTTGTTTGCTTTCTTACTTCTTTCTTTCTTGCTTTTTCTTTCTTTCTTGCTTGTTTGCATGATTTCCTTCTTTTTCTTTCTTAGCCAATCTACGTTTTTTGGTAGAAGTGTTATCTATTCTGTATTTGATTCTTTTTTTTTATTGGAAATGTAAAGTAAATAAGAAATGCGGATGTGTGTCTTTTTTAAGTGAACTGTAGGTGGATCAGATGTTCGTAAAAGAATTGGGAGTGGGAGTCACTTAAAAAAGATTTGTGTATAAGTTGTTTTCAGAGTTGTTACAATCATTAGCTTTGGTTAAACATTTCCACTGATATGTTGAAGTATGGTCTTGGCATATGCATGGAAAAAAAAGTTAAATACACCTGGAAAAGTCCCGGATTTTAAATTGAATAAAAGTGTAGGAACCATGTGGACAATAGTAGTAATTTAGAACGTTGGAATGAAGGACCTCACTGCAAAAGCTACCAATGAGCATATGACACAAACATTGAAAGATAGTAGACCATGGGGGACCATCATCTGATAAACACCACAGCCCACAACTGTCTATAGAAAATAACTTATGTAAAAGTCCTATTTTTATCTGGGATTTTTGGGTAAATTCGGGACGGACTCAGATTACTAATGGTGTATATTTTCTTTAAAACTTTTCAGGAATTCCTGGAAACACCAGTACTGCTTTTTCTGTTGTCTTGTACCATGTTTTACGTTCTTACATATACGTATTTAGTGATTCTAGGGTGACCAGACATACGCTTTTAAGATTATTATACTCTTTGTGAGGTTCAAATACTCTATACTCTTATTTCTATCCGAAAATATCTCCGATTATACTCTTTTCCTTAAACTTCTAACGCATTTTCAAACTGAAAGTCTTGTAAATTTGTTAATTCCAAGTACATTATTGCAAGGAACGTAGTTAAAAGTAAATTATCGTTTTATCTAATGAGAGAGAAAGTGAACGTACTATATTGTCAATTGTTTTTACTGTAAACCTAATGTCTCAATACCACCAGATTGTTTGAACTTTTGTGTCGATTTATCAGGGTTTTTTTTCTAGAGATTTTTGTAGCATCTGTTAACTTTTCGAAGAACCTTAGGTGAACTATGCCTATGACAGGAGATGATTAGATTATGGCATTGGCTAGAAGAATGAATAAAAAATAAAAACAGCAGCATACAATTATCGAATTAATAAGGGAATTTGAAGCAGCTTCAGATTGGAATATTTATGAAAAATTAAAAGGAAAGATGTAGCTAAAACCAATACCAGAATTCAACCTTACTTTTATATAGTTAATGCTTGCGTGTGCGCCTGTATGGCATGTGTTACTCTTTTTTGCTAACAAATTTCTGGTCACCCTAGTGATTCTGACAGTTTTTAGCAAGAATTATGATGATGCTTGATTTCTGCTTACCTTTTCCGTCTCACATGCAAGTGTGTGGGTATTGTGAAAGCATTCGTACTTGATTGTACACAGGTGAGATATTGCCGTGGTCCTCTCATCAGAGGTAGGTTAAACGATTAAAAGTGTCCTTGCCTCTACAACAACAGTTTTAATTTTCCTTTCTTTCGTAGGTTGAAGCCTCCGATAGCAGTTCGCTAGAGGAACTTCCTTTAACTCAAGATTCTGCGCGATTAGAAAGTTGTTTAAGCCAGTTGCGGGACATTGTTGGTGATCACGTTCCACGAGATGAATTAGTACAAGTAGCATTAGCAGCGGACTATGATATCAACCGAGCGCTTAATTTCTTCTATTCGTCTTGAGAGTTATTCTCCTGTTCGTGGATGCATGGTTCTTAGTCAGGAATAAGCCAAGTGGTACATCACGTCATAGAAAGAGTGAAGCGAGTGCTAGTTGTACGATAAGTCAGCAATTGTCGCCACTCCAGTGATGAAAAAGTGGGTGAAAGTATATGAATGGACTTGGTTTTCCCTTACGCGTGTGAAACGCCCTCTGAGCGTGAATCAGTGTTGTGTGGCAGATAGTGGAAGATTGGAGATAAAACCCAGTACCGTGCAACTTTGATGACGGCATTTCGAAATATGTATATAGTAGCGAAGAAGTTAGGGAAAGAAATCACACACAAAGCTATTTAAGAAATGACCTTTTAATAATTTTTTTGTTTTTCACCAAGAAAGCAGTTAATTTTTTCATTCCGTCTCCGTTAAGAGGACATCACCCATGGCACTGTCCCTTCCGGAATTAACATCCCGCCTCCTCTTCCCGCTCCCTCCCCAGATCGTTGAAAATGAAGTGCTGAAAATATATTGTTGGCATTTCGTCTATTATTATCGTTATCTTTCCTAGTTGGAAACATTTTTTCATAGTTGAAAAGACATTAGAATAGTGAAATTGCCTTTTTGTGTTACTTTTTTATGTTTTAAGATAATAAATGTGCTTGTAAAAAAGAGATCTAAAAAAAAAGTAATATCTTCAGGACGAAAACTTGAAAAGTAAAAACAGAAGAATTTAAAAATACTTTTTTATTAAAAAAAAAATACACAACGTGAATCATTAATGTGAAGAAAGAAGGTGCGATTGAATTTAATAATTAAGATTTAAGCAAAAAAAAAATATTGTTATTGTTGTATTATGTGATAACACGAACTGTAATAGGAAGTTTTTTGGGTGTTAAACGTGTTATTTTTCTTGGTTTAAAAAGCAAAGAGAAAATATTAATAAAAAGCTAGTGATCCCTTAAGATAAAGAACCGGTCGTGATCAAAGAATATGGTCACTAGCAATACTGAAGATAGATAACGTTAATATAAAAAAAAAAAAAACAAGTCAACTTGTATTTAAATGAAGAAAAAAAAAAGATAATTTTATAGATCTTTTCAAAGAATTATTGTTGTATATAAAAGAATGTAAATGTCAGATACAAAACCAGAAGTATGGGATTATGTATGTGCAATCCTTTATATACTTCTTTCTCTTGTATGTGTGTGTGTGTAGAAATCACTTTTTATTTTCTTTGTCGCATTTGCCTTACTCTGTTCTGTTACAGGACGGTGTACATACAAGACGACAATGTAGATAAGGAAATGTGGGAAGGCGTAAACTGTGTTCCGTACTTATCTTATTCAAAGGTATACTTTCACCTCATTTCCGTAAATATATATATATACATAAATAAATTCCTATTTAGTGTTGTCTTATCTTTAGACACTCTTCGTATATCATTTTTTTTTTCCTTTATTTCACGTGGTGGAAATTAACACTCCCATTGTTACGATTTGGAGTATTCTTAATGAATCCTCTTGATTGTGTAGTTTTAGACATACATCTGTACATTGAAATCAATATTATCAAGTCTTTCTTTTCCGGATATTATAACAGTTTGTCCATAGATTGAACTTTACTGAGATGGGAAAAATGCAGTCATAAGCTTTTTGTAATATCTATTCACACGACGACGCTGACTTTCATAATATTTTGTATTTATTTATTATGTATTTGTAGTCGAAAACTATCTATAATTTGTATGTATAGTTTTTATGTGGCGTTAAGGATGACTGAAAGCCATTGTTTATTAATTCTTGCATTTCAGTTCTTTATACCGTATCAGTTTAAGTTTTAATGGATTCCCTTGAGTGGGATTGTACTTACATGCTCTGAACGTAAGGAGTAGAGGACTTGTTTTGAAAAGAAATGTTAAACTTAGTGATGGTGAAATTAATTGTTGATATTAATACTGTCTGTGTTTAGCTTTGTAAGCTTGTACTTCGTAGTTAGAGCAACTTAGCTAGTCCTTGTTTTTATTTTATGTAAATAATTTTCACCATAGTACAGTACTGGATATTGAAAGCAAGACCTCATGTTATGAAAGGTGACTGAAATAAAATTTTCGAAGTTAAAGAAGTTCCTCGGCGAGCTTAGAGGAAAGGAGTTAAAAGGTAGCGGCCAAACTTTGGACGATATACAGTCTCAACACTTTACTGATGAAACTGAAAAAGCCCCTAGAAAACCTTAGTCAGGTTGGTCGGCAACAGGACAAGTAATTGCGTGCCTACCCAGTGCTGATCAGAGGACTCCGCGACCGTAACAAGTAGATCACGTGGGCTGGATAACATTTTTATTTCTCTTATTTTACATCCTCGATGGGTCGAAAGATGGTAGGTAATATATGGGTGTTATGACCGGAGGCAGGTCTTTGACACGAAAGTCCGTAAGTAAGAGGAACTGGTAGGGGGTTTCCGTTGTCTTTGATGGGATGAATAAGAGGCCCTAACGACATAACATAGAGTTTTAATAGGGTTTCAAACTACTTATGTGCCTGCGGGGTATCGAACCTATCACCCCTTGATTTTAAGCAAGCAAGCGTTATCTCCCACACTGATGTTATGAAAGCAAATGTTTTGCCGATGGTGGTAGGTTCTTCGACTTAAGTTACGCCTTCTCTACTTGTCCCGGTCGTGCAGTTTCCCTTTTATTTGGCTTTTTTTTTCCCCCTTAACACAAGCTGCACCTGTCCTCATAAGCGGATCCCTCCAAACAATTTTGTCGTGTCCTGTTTTTGCTTGGATGAAAACAAGTAGAGAAACTGCGTCTTCAGACTGGAATTCAGCAACCTCTGTTTACGTTTGGTGATGTTAGTTCCACTTCCGATGTTCTTACTAGTGTGCAAATTTGAGGAGTTTCCCAGAAGTATAAAGTCTATGGTCTTTTCCTATAGATCATTGTAAACAAACAGACATGGTCAATTGCATCAATTTTGGTGTTGATATGATAACACTAGCAAAAAAAATGAGCATGTGAGAAAGTTTCAGCGCAAATTTTTTAATTTCACTTATGGCATTTAGAAATCTCAGGCTGGGATAGTGGCATGGGAAAAGATATTGGAAGGTAGTAGCCAGGGCCTAGTTTGTAGGTACTTTCCCGGTATTTGCCTTGTGTGACTGAAGAAAAGCCCTGGAAAAATTTCAGTCAGGATGGGCGGCCGCTGGGGATCGTTCTCAGGACCTTCCGAATGCTAAGCCAACGCTCTACCAACTGAGCTACGGGTGACGGATGTTAAGTTCAGTTTAACAAAGGCTATGACAAACTCCTGTGTTGCTGTCCGTAAACTATAACTTCCAGTTCGTGTAGCGAGAGATTGATGATGAAAATATGTATGTCGCTGGGTTATAACATTTCGATAGTGCTCCTGTCTAAAACTATTTCTTCACGGACCATATCATTAACTAAAGACTTCGACCTATCTTGACCTATTGAGCTACTCAAAATTCCACAAATAACTGTGCCACTAGCAGAATTCGAACTTACGACCTGAAGGAAGGAGGCTAACCTAGCGCCATACGACTCGACTACCTAGGCCTCTTGTTTGTTTAACAATGGAGAAAAATCATAAGGCGATAAATTACCTGTTAAAACCTCAATACAAATCCTGTAATTCTGATCATGGCTTGAACGGAGAAAAAGAAATATTTTTCTGAAAGTATTATGACTCGTTTGTCGTCATTATTTTAACCGCCGATTTCTTCAAAGACATTATGATGTAAATATTTATTTCGGTTGTGCTGAGATCTATGACCAATGCTGAACAGAAGTGTGAAAAATGACATTCTTAGGCAAGCACAAGGTAGAAAAAATAGATGAGCTCAATTCTAAGTACCGCCTCAGTATTCGCGTGGCATTAACAACAGTTTTGCAGAAAAAACTTCCCTCATCAACACGGCAGTCGTGAATATGGTTTGAATAACCTTATTTGTGTGCATTCTGTAGGCAGCAAAATAAGCCTACCGTACCTCTTATGTCAAGAAGTTTACCGTGTGTCTTTTCTATACATGGGATAACAACCAGAGTACAAGCTTAGTCAGTGTCTTGATTTGAATAATATAGAAATATTGCAAAGTACTTAAAAAAAAATAGCTTTCAAGCCATGTATTTTCTTTTTATTAATCAGCTGTTGAGCTTAAATTACGTGTCTTTTAATTTTTATCATTTGATGTAAACCGTGGAGAGGTTGACTTGTGATTTAACCGTTGCAATCTGAACCGTTCAGAATCCTGGGTATTTTGGTTCGAATCCACATTGGAACTTTTCGAGCCGTGAGTCTGTAAAGGTTAACAGTTTTCATGCTGAGATAGATAAAAATGATTGCAAGAAACATTTTTGAAGAAATCTGGCTGACTTATATTTGTTATTTTTGAATTCATTATTTCCTACTGCCAAGCTTGTGAATACGATTTCTGTTATTTTGAAATGGGCAAAATCATGTATGCGAGTCACTGTATTAATTAATACTAGTTATTAGGTGATTTTTACCATGCTTTTCCTACCAGAGAATTTTTTATACATGTTGTTATGTTTGACTCGTGGCAAAAACTGGCTTGACGTTGCCCAGAAGAGAATTTTATGGCGAACGTGTATGTTGTATTAATTTTAAAATGAGTGTATGTGCTATTAATGAACTATGCATTTAGGATATTTTTTTGTTGAAAAGAGCAAATATGGTTCCATAATGAACAGTTTAGTTGGCTCAATTTAAGATATAAACCGACAGTCTAACTCTTACCTTATGTAATACTAGTTAGCGTAGTTAAAGATGTTTTAGACGTCGCATACGACGTGGCACTTGGGAAATGTGTAAGTACCACTCAATCTGATTGATCATCCCGAGTGCTGACTACGTGCAGGGATTTTACATTCAATGAAAAATAACGACAGCTTCCATTGCTGCCCTTCTTGCCTGGAAGTTGTGCTTGCCGAAGAATGTCATCCCTCAGACTTCAAGCTTTCGACAAAGAGCTAGTCGAGCATAAAAGTAATACTCAATTAAAATCATTGTGTAAAATTATCATTATGAAGTGCATGTCACATGAGTTCTGAGTGTGGTTTTAAGTATTAAACCCAGTTAGTAGACCTAACTGAAATCAGTGTTATTAAATGGAGCTTAGGTGCACAGATGTTCTAGCAGTTTGATATTACTATTTTTACTGGACTAACAAACTTCCATTAATCGTAAACCCTAATTATTGTTAATTATTTCTTTTCAATATTCGTCGAATTTCGTTGCGAGTGGATTCACTTATTTCAGTGACACAATATTTCAGATATTTCTATTAAGGATTTAAAAATGTCATGGAATCATGGTTTAAGAAATAATAATTGTACAATGGGCGCCAAATATCAGCACTGGGGGGCGAGCAAGTTCGAGTCCCTCTCCCTACGATATTTTTTGACCCTTAACTCATTTGTATAAAGCGAATGCCCTTACGTTACATAGACGAAGGGCGTTGCCGTCCCTGATCCTGAAAGAACGATCGCTGAGGGATGTCTCTCTGGTCCATAACTATAAATTAAGTAAAATACACAACTTTGGAAGAAGCCGACGAAATACATGATACCGAGTTATTAAGGGTCTACTCATACACGTCCATTGCAGTGGCGTGCCCAACCCACAGCCATAGGGCACTGTTGTGGCTGACCCAGTTGCTTACGTGGCACCATTAGCACGCAAGAATTTAATCCTGTGTATTGCTAAAAGTGGCCGTGTCTGCTCAAAGCCGTAAGTGAAAAGTTAATGAAATAATAAGTATCCAGTAATGAACATGATTACGAAATGCTATGCAAATGTATTATTAACACACAGAAAAAAAACACCATGTTACTTTGTGTGGAACCTGTACTGTGACATTTAAGTATTCCCAAGTGTGACTTAGAAAGAAAGTATCGATAACTCATCACACCAATTGTAAGCGTCGTCCAGCTTATATGTTGGGGAGAGTATGAGAAATTTGTGTATGCTCGATAATTTGAGAGCGTACTACTTTCTGCAGCATGAGCTACCCCCCCCCCCCCCCCCCCCATAAAGTTGGTTCGGTGTTCGAAATGGTACAGTATCCTCCTCCTCATATGTCATACCAACATTGGTTCAAAAAAAAAAATGAGGTAACTGGATTGGCTTTACCGATCTGGATGGGATATATATATATATATATCAACCACATTTGATATATCGCCTTGATCATTGATTGGTACTCAAAATGGGGCGATACCGATGCATTTTGAAATCAGGGAGCATACCGCCACTGTCTGTCTGAAAGAACTGTGTACTGTCACCTGCTATTTCCTATTTCAACCACTGATGTTAAAAAAAAAAAAAAATATTTTATTTTCCCCCATAAGCTTTTAGTTGGAAACTTAGAAATAGTCCATATTTAAAAAAAAAAAAATCACACATTAAAAGACTGAAGTATATATTTTCTTTGTAACGTTTTTTGGTGTGGTGTATTAATTCTAGTGTCATTTAAAGAGTTAAGAACAGATTTTGTTGAGTTGATACGTTTGTCTGTAAGTATGAAATGGAGTATGTATGTATACCTTCATGTACGACAAATATAGTCAGGAAGAAAACCAAGGTGAAGCAGCAAATTTTTAATAAATCATGTATTTTAATTTCTTTTGTAAAACATGAAGAAGAGAATAAGCGAGATAAATATTTAACAAGTTATTACCACACGTTACAAATATTCACTTTTTAACGTTAAGTCTAATATATTATTAACGAACAGTTATTGAGCTTTTTGTCAAGTCTGTATTTTCCATTTGTAAAACAAAACCAAATTTTTTTTTTTCTTTTTTCTTTTTTTGCAAATGGTTGTATATGTATATTCTAGCATCTGACCTGAGTGTCTTTAAAAGAAATTCCATTGAAATGAATGTATTTTTCTCTTCTTCTTCTTCTTGGTTGAATAACTCAAGAGAATGAATTAACTTCCCACATGTAGATTACATTTCACACATGTCGAAGAATAATTAAAAAGAAAAAATAATAACTTATAAATAGTATGCAATTGTTTTTTGTGAACACTTAAAAAAAAATATTGAACTTTAAATGAAAAAAAAGAACCGTTGTGTTTTGCTTGTATTATAAATATAATTATCATTTATTTATAAAGGTAAATTTAAGAAACTTAAATAAATACATCGTTTTACTTCGAACATACCTTTTTTTATGATTAGAAAATATGAATCAACCTGTTCTCTTCCTTCCTATGGAGAAACGATGTGTGTTCATTGCTAATTATAACGACCTTATCTCAGTTAATAGAGCTTTGATTGACTTCGTATTGGAGAGACCCTGGAGTGAATACCAGCAGCAGTCCATCCTGATTCACATCATGTGAATTCCGGTATTGTTAAACTTAAGACCCCTGGCCAAGTCCTCCCGCATCCTTCCCCCTACCCTATCCCGGGCTGCGACATGGATGCGTAAAAGCCATGACATTAATGAATTGAAACAGGAAATAAAATAGTACGCTTATTGGTTACTCCTTATTATTGTATGGAATCACTACAAGCAGATAAAACATAAACACGGCGTAAATGATCATGAATTCACATTACACTTTTCCTTTTTTCATTAAAGCTTGGAGATCCGGGAAAAAAAAGGCTTACCGGAGACCGCCATTTAAAGATCTCTATTCTAGAATGTGGTGGCTACATGGGTTTTTCCAAGACATGAGAAAACGGAATCCCACATTGAAGCCAGAAAAATGTAGAAGAAAAGGAAATTCGGGATTGTGTGTGTATTGTCTCAACTATGGTTAATAATAATGTACTGGAAAAGGATATTATATTACATTAAACTTGTAGTGGAAGTTATTCAGTTTTTAGACATTTGTGAACTAGGTTTCCGTGAGGACCATACCGATGAGGAATACACTAAAAGGGATTTGTTTGCGAAAATGGTGTTTGTTCACTTTGAGAAAAAGTGAAAACTAACCGATCTGCTTCTATCATTCTTTAAAAAAAAAAAAAAAAAAAAAAAAAAAAAAACCACCTTATTTCTCGTTAACTACGGAATGACATTATTAAAATCCTGGCACAAGTTACTCGAGAAAAGTGTTGCAGATAACATTAAAGGTGTGGATGACCCATGGTTTTTATGCTTTGAAAGTATGGAACACGAGAAAACAATAATAGAGAAAATGTTACGATTGTTGTCAGGTATATGAAAGATGGTTGTGTCTTGGCTTGACGTAGGCCTAATAAAAGTCTTGCTTTGGCGTAGGCCTAATAACAAAAGTCTTTTCTTGGCGTAGGTCTAATAAAAGTCTTTGCTTGACGTAGGCATAAGTCTTTTCTTTACGTAGGCCTAATAACAAAAGTCTTTGCTTGGCGTAGGCCTAATAACCAAAGTCTTGGCTTGACGTAGGCCTAATAACAAAAGTTTTGGCTTGACATAGCCTAGTAATAAAAGTTTTGGCTTGGCGTAGGCGTAATAACAAAAGTCTTGGCGTGGCGCAAACCTAATAATAAAAGTCTTGGCTTGGCGTAGACGTAATAACAAAAGTTTTGGCTTGGCGTAGGCCTAATAACAAAATGCTTGGCGTAGGCCTAATAACAAAAGTCTTTGCTTGACGTAGGCCTAATAACAAAATTCTTGGCTTGACGTAGCCTAGTAACAAAAGTTTAGGCTTGGCGTAGGCGTAATAAAAGTCTTGGCTTGACGTAGGTCTAATAACAAAAGTCTTGGCTTGGCCTAAGCCTAATAACAACGATAAACTTTTTCAGAATCTACAATAAAATTACATGATAATAGCATTAATCAATTCAATATACCAAGCCAATACTATGAAGGCGCTAGTATTTATAAGTGGTGTAAAAGGATGTGTAGATGCACAGATGCAGAAAAAGTTCAGAAGAAAATATTGTTATGTACGCTGTTTGTCATCGCCATAGAGTTAGGAATATAAATAGAGGGAACATCAGGCTGTTTTACTGGAGAGTGGAATGAAGCCAAGAGACGGAAGGGACGAGGTATTTCGGTCATATTGACTGGCCCCATATTTAAAGACCCTCTTTTCCGATTATTGCATCTCAGGTGCACTTATCCTCCTATCGAAAAAGGCAATCCTCACAGTACTCGGTATAGAGGGACTCTAATGGGGGCCACACAAGATGGCTGCCGATGAACCTTAATTTGGCTACATGTGACGTCATCTATGTTCTCTCTATTTTCTTCTTAACTCTATGGTCATCGCCTTCATCTGGAATTGGTAAAGAAAATTTCGAAAATACTTCCTATAATAGATTTTTTTTGTTTTTAGTAGTAGTAATATGATATCGTTTTTTCCGCCGTAGTAAAACTGCAGCTATATGTTAAAGAAAGTCTGTTGTTCGTCTTTCAGAACATCGACAATCTGGACAAGTTCAGATTATAAATGGAACATTTTCAAATTATGAAGAAATATTACAAGTTCTAGAAGTCATACGAAAGGACATTACAAAGAGCGTGAGAAACAAAATCAGTCATGAATTGTTACAGTTTCGTTTGTCTAATTTTGTGTGTAAAAAAAAAAAAAAAAAAAAAAAAAAAAAAAAAAAAAATTCTGTATGCAACTGATGCAAATTTTGGAGACTTAAATCTAGCCTATTAAGTAAACTTATCGATGGGTCAAAGTGTTTTTTTTTTTTTTTTTTTTTTTACCAAACTAATCTAAGGAGTAAGGGACATCAGGAAATGGCCATAAAATACGATTGAAAGTTCTTTCGTACAGAAAGACGGGCGCAAATTTTGATTCAAAAGTATAAGTATGATACTTATAGTGTGGTCTAAGTCTGAAAATGCATCCTTATTGGAAAACCCTTAAAGGAATGGAAAACAAATACATATTAATGGATATTGGGTGGCATGTACTATCAGTTAGAGCATACGTTAGTCATGGCCGCCATCTTGAAGTCGGCCATGTTGAATCTTGTCGCTTTTTTTTAATGAAAAGAGGGTCATAAAATATGACAATTTTGACTAGAATTTTACCAGAAATACATTGGTGAAGTTAGTTATGTCGTGAATCAGACTTTGGGAGTAAAGTAACGCGTTACAATATTTTGAAAGGAACTGTAACGGGTAGAGTTAATTTTCCCCCAAGTAACGACGTTACTTTTGCGTTACTTTTTCATCTGTTGTTTGCAAAGAAACAAACACAATTCCTTGTCAAGAAAGAAATATTTATTAGAATTTTTCTAGATTTTTCAAAGTCTAAGGTTTAATGTATTTGCAGGTATGCATGTGTTGGGTGTGTGTATAATCAGGGTAAAAAAATAATAATTGGTATTTCCACCAGTTTTCTTTTCACAGTACCAACATAATACATGCAAGAACCGGTGCCAAAGTAACGCGTTACTTTTGAAAGTAAGTAAAGTAACTGGTAACGCGTTATTTTTGACAGTGGGTGAAGTAACGCGTTACTTTTTAAAAGTAACGTGTCCAACACTGTCGTGAATTGATTTTTGAGGTAGATAATGAGATTGATATTAGTTTGCGTATTTGACTATCAAATCTGTAAAGACTCGGTTCTGTTCTGAAACATTGCAAGAAATGAATACCAAATGCATACTAACAAGTACTAGATAGATGGTGTTCAGTAATCATTCATTAGTATGAATTTGGTTTCTATTTCTTGCACTGTTTCAAAACAAAACCGAGTATTTCCAGACTTTGGAATCAACCACCTAAACTAATTCGAATCCAGGTTGATATATAAGGTAGGGGGCCCGAATATGGCCCACCTTAACTTTGGCGAAGTTTTTCACTACGAAAATGTATTTATTCGTGTGAATCGACTAAACCATCAAGTTGGGAGACTATTAGCTCAAATAAAAAAATAAAATTTGCTTCCTAGAAATGATGTATAACAATGTAATAAAACGAAAATGTTGGCAGTGGGCCATATTATGAACATTGTATTCCCAATATAGCCCGCTATAGAAAACAGGAGCATATGGCAAAAATGATGTGTAAACTTTCTGTATTACTCATATATGCTACATACTGAGATATATCGTCCCTTTCCGGCATTAACGCAGTAAACGACATTTTGAAAATTTTACAGGAGAGCTGAAAAACTGAATTTTTTGATGATTTTTATTTGCTCCTAACACGAAGAGCACTTGGTCTTTGAAATAATCGTTACTACAAGTCAGATTTTTCGTTTCATTTGAAACGTTTAAACCGTAAAACAAAACAACTAAATGCTACATACGACATTCTTGCCCTCAATAAGTCTAATTACCCCCGAGTAAGCGACATAGCTATCTCGGCAACGGCAGATGATAGAAACACGGCGATTAGACCATTCGATGCGCCTTAAAATTCTGAGGCAGAAAGGGCAAAAAAGTCAATTTCGAAAAAAATGTCACTTACTGCGTTAATGCCGGAAAGGGACGGCATACATAATTTATATAACATTGAAAAAACAAGAAATTGTATTAATACAAAATACCAATATTTGTGAAAAATAAGCGAACATACATGAAGACAAAATATGAATAAATAAGAAAAAGTGTAACACAAACGATGAATTTTAGATCGCCACGTCTCACATGAGGGACAAAAAAAATTGTCCGTGATCTTTAGTGGTGATTCCAACACACTCTTCATGAACGTATTTGCGCTAAGACACGCAAAGAGCATGTCTGCAACCCTGTCGTCCTGACAAAGGTAACGAAACCAAAATTCGCAAGATTTGGAGCAACTCAGTGTCGGTTCTTCAGGACTATTAGAAGCAGTTGCAGAAATTCTGATCGTTTTAAACGTGATCACACTTGCTTTGTTTTGGTTTTAATCTTCTTATTCTTTGTATTGGAATAGATAGCTTCCTATTACCTGGCATAATCTTCGTTTTAATTACTAAATATTATGATGAGTGCTCAGTACAAACAATTCAAATACCCAATGCTTTCATTTTAAATAGTTATACAATTTACCCAATATGACGGTGGGCCATATTGCGCACTATTGACCTCTACTTTTTCTGGCGCCTGCTAGTTACACAATGCAATGCATTGCGTCACACACATGTTATGATCTCGTATGCACGCATAGCTACATTATACTGATTAGGTTTTCAACAATGGATACTGAAACGACACATTACTTACTATGCTCAAATAACAGTAACCAATTTTTTGTTCAATATTCCACTTCAACTGGAGCTGATGCCGCTCACGCTTATCGCAAACAAATGAGTCGCGGGAAAATGCTTTCTTTTGTCATGAGGATATAATTTATTGTGAGATCTAGTAGCAACAACGGATAGCTGCAGAGATCTGAGGGGTGGGCCATAATCGGACCTTATATGGCCCATTTTTCATTAAAAAAAAATATACAAGATTCAAGATGGGCGATTTGAAGATGGCGGTCATGACTAACGTACACTATAGTTGATACATTCCACCCATGAACATTTCCTGGTCGAAATAGCTCTTTCAACCATCGATAGGTTTACTTTTAAGAGATAAAATGAAGTGGTCAATCCGTTCTACATGAGAATTGAGACTGAGGCTGACACAGAGCTCAACAACTCATCTTAGACGAAAAGAAGGTGGAGGTTAACAGCCAGGAATTAAGAACAGAAATAAGGAAAACAAAATTTAGACATGTAAAAGATTTTATTATTGTGGAGAAGATTCCCGCAAGCATATGATTGGATACTTTTAATTACTGACAACCTTTAAATAAAAGGAAAATATATAGTGATTAAGTTTATGCTTGAACACAAAAGCATGCATATTCCATTTTTTAAACTAGAGTATAAATGGATTATTTGAAAAGTTTTTTTATTATTGTTGCTCGTCCTTAAATCTATAGTTCTGGCTACGGGCCTGCTCACATGGCACGAGCCGAGATCGAACTCCAGTCCTGGTCATCCCTGGAAGAAACACTATTCAAACACAAGGAAATAATTTAAAATTCTGCTTGGTCCTCCGGATTGTCGGGTCTACATCGAATCACTAAAACTTGATCCGGTGACCCCTTCCAGCTCTGGTCGGACTACAGAGACACTATTATATTTGCATTGAAAGATGGTAAAGAAACTGAAATAAAGTAAGATTCTGGAAAGTTTGAAGACCTGAAATGAAAACTGTACAGAGAAAATACGTAGTAGGATATCCAGTGACGTATTTAGGGGGTCCGTACCCCCTCCCCGAAATTCAGATTTTGTTAATGCAAAATCAGTATAATTTTAGGCAAAATCATGTGGATTCTACGTAAATTTCACCCCAGCCAGACCTGGAACCCCCTCCTTCAAACCAACATCTAAATACGTGTCTTGAGTTGACCTATATCTCGAGGTAGAGGAGCTTTTCAGAAGGGGATGAGGATTGCCGACAGCGGCAGAGAAAGAGTTTTGATTATTGCTCGAAGTGTGGGCGTAACCCTACCATTTTATTAATAGGAACTTGTTGCCTTTACTTTCAATAGGCAATCGCCGGCACTAGTTGCAAACGTACCTTACTTTTCTAGCCCACTTCTCCAAGCGTTCCCTTACCCGCTTCGAGCACTGGTATTCATAATGTTTTATGTGGTGAGTGCAGTGTTCGATTTGTCGGGGGGATGCCGGGGATTTTCCCTGGTTCCTGAGGATTTCATCTCCAGTTGTTGATCCCGAATATCATCCCAACCAGGGATAAAATCTTTGTATTTCTACCTAAATAGGTAGTATATTGAAACTTACCAGCAACCACTAGCTTAAGGATCCCCCCCTTCGTAATTTATTACAAATCGAACACTGGGTGAGTGTTACATGGCAACGATACGTAGGCAACCAAAAACAAAGAAGAAAGTTATTTGGGAAGTTTTCAGATGTGCTTGTGGTAGGAAAGGAAAATAATAATAATAATAATAATAATAATAATAATAATAATAATAATAATAATAATAATAGGAAGTAGTAAGAAAGAGCAAGTTTTCGTGTTTTATACATATCTTACGTTGAAATTATCTCAAAAGGAGAATCATGGAGGGAAAACACGAAGAGGAAGAAAATGTGGAAGCTATTGTTGCGTATGCTAAGGAACGCTGGGATCATGTCTAGAGAATATAAGGGCTGGGATCATGTGCCGCTTGGTATAGAAATAAATGCGAGGTACTACTGATTCAATTGGAAACATCTTGTTAAAAGTAAATAAGCTTTACATTTTAGCGCTTGGACTCACCGATTAAGAGAGATGATTCAGGCCTCTATGTAGGAATTACAATTTCTCCTTGTCCACCAAAAGATAGCTCAAGCTACAGACAGGCTATCAACGAGCACTGAAATAGGCGAAAAGTTGACGTGTTTCGGGATTTTTCAAATCTACTAAATTACAAAGAATGGGAAGTTTTCGTTGGAACAACCTTCATAGAAGATAATATTTTTAATACTTTTGAACATTAAAATAATAATAATAATAATTCAGAAATAATGAAAAAAATTTAAAACTGTCTTTCAATGATTTAAAAAAGAAGTTTCAGAACTAATGGAAATATTTGATGCAGTCTGGAAACTGAATAAATTCAAGGAAAACTTTATTTAGAAACGATGGTAGACATGCACAGGACACACCGAGCGGGAGCGCCTGTCGTTCAGTTAGTAAACTGTTGGCTTAGAAGTCCAAAGATCCTTGGAACGAGCATTGGTCCTCAGTCATACCAGGCAAATGCCGAGATAGTACCTACTAACCAGGCTTTGGCCGACCTCTCCCCTACCCTATTTCGACCTGATATGCATAAAAACCACAAATAAAATTAAGTACAAATGTGCAGGAGATGAACATAATTTCGTGTTCCAGATAACTTTGGTACTGAACCAAAAAAACTGAAGCACAGTGAATTTTCAATTAGCAACAGTGTGCTGTTAATGGTGTTGAAATGTAGGCCATCACGTCTTATACTTTGCCTCGGATGTGGTAAAAGGAATTGGGAAGGTAGCGGCCAATTCCTCTGTTGAAGGTACTATTCCCGACCTATGCGTTTGTCGACCGAGGAAGCTCTTTGAAAACCTCAATCAGGATGGCCGACATTAGATGGACTCAAACCAACGCCACTATCCTAGTATTTAGCTGAAATTAATGGCAGCAACTACTAGATCACATGGACCTATCAGAGCTGAAACCAAGTCACTTTTGGTGACCCGAATGACTCGGGACCTGATCTTGATCCTAATCACTAGACTAACTTTACGACTCCATAATCGCACTTCACTCAATTCACCCGGTGGCAATATCTTGACCCGGTGTTGTTTCTGTGGTTAAAATCAGTGGTTGAAGTGAGGCGGTATGCACCGGTATGGCATACCAGCTCTGGTTTCTGAGAGCTAAAAGCATACCGTCACTGAAACACACGGTGTGCGTGTTGTTATATATCACTTTTTGATAGGTCGAGGCAAGTCGTATTAGGAAAACATACCGTCTCTGTTTCTCTCCCACTTCGAACACTGGTTAAAATCAATCTATATTATAATGTTCGATTCCTTGAGAAGTGATCTTATATACGGGAACATCATATTTGAGAGTTTTAAAAGATTTTAATGCTTTTATCCTATAAAACAAAATTATTTCAGAATAGGCTTTTCGAGAGGGGTATTCCACACCTTCAATGACATTTTTGTTCTTTCCATAGCTATGAGACTATTTCCATATACTCTAGGGAAATAACACCCCTGCTCCCGGTCACGGCAGATGGAAAGGCTTCAAACGCAACATTGTAAAATAAGGGAAGAATTAAATCTCTGCTTCACCCTCCGGGGCACGGTTCAGGTGCCCGCTGGGATATTGGTTAGTCGTAGACATTTTAAATTTAAGTATGCAGCTGAACTTATCATTCAAGGACAAATTAAGGTGATTGTGAGGGAGGAAGACTATATAGAATAAAAAGAACATCCGTACACACTAAAAAATAGCTGTGTTAATTCAACACAATGCGGTGTCCCAGCGTGACTACCACTTTTGTGTGTTAAATCAACACAACACGCAGTGTTGATTTCGGTACTGGTGTAAAAAAAAGTTACGGCTGTAGCTATATTTGAAAACGGGTTGCTCAGTTAGAAGTCGAGCGTCTTACCGACTTCGCTAAATCGTCAGACGGAAAGACCACTAGATTGAAACAATATAGAGGACAAAAAAAAAAAAAAAAAATGTTACTGAACCCCAAACCCAAACAAAGTTACTCTCACGACTTATGCCATGATTCAATCACTTTTCCATTGGTCAATTAGGGATCACAATCCCGATTTATTGAGAATATGTTCCATTTCTGTGAAAGCAAGCGCAGCATTTGACATGTTGTTACGATAAAAAGCAGTAATGCTGCCATCTTGCTTGCTTTCATAGAAATAGAATATTCTCAATGAATGGGAATTCTGGTTCATAACTGACAAAATGAAAGTGATTAAACCATGGGATAAGTCGTGCAAGTAACTTAGTTTGTTTTGGGGGCTCAGCAACATATATCTGATCCCATACACTGTTTAAATCTATAATGTAGTCGTTTAATTTAAATGTTCACTAAATATCATTATAGCATCTAGTAATTTTTCTGTCTGACGATTTAGCAAAGACGGTAAGACGCTCCGACTTCTAACTGAGCAACCCATGTTCAAATCTCAATTAAGCTGTATATATTTTTTCACAGTGTCGAGATCAACAACGTGTGTTGTGTTGATTTAACACACAAAAGTTAGCCAGAGCAAACGTTTAAATTTGGAGGGCAAACCAGAGATTTAATTCTTTCCTTGTTACGTTTGAACAGTGATTCTTTCAGAACTGACCGGAAACGGGGATGTTACCCACCGACTGCGGATCATGAAGAATACGATGCCGAAAATCTCCTAACAACAATAGTAATTAAATATCATATGGAAATAGCCTCATAGCCCCGGAGAGAACAAAAACATCGTTGGAGGTGCGCAAAATAACCACCACCTCCTTGTAAAGGCTATTCTGATCGAAAGATTTTTAAAATAGTTTACTTTAAAGCTTTTCGGCAACTTTGGCTCAGGTCGATGGGAATGATGATGATGATGGGATAATTGGTGGAAAGAAAAAGTGAGAGGAAACGGGAGAACCCCGAGAAAATCCAGGCACACGGTGTTTGTCCACCGTAAAACCCACATGGTACGAGCTGAGTTCGAACTGTAGACCCCACGCACCATAGGTGAGCGCTCTACCACTGATCCACCGCGGCCCCGAAAAAAATATGTGTTTGAAGTATTAATTTGATATAAAAGCATTAAAATCTTTCAGGATTCTCAGAAATGAAGTTCTCGTACATTAGCTCACTTCTTAAGCAATCTCACAAATTACATAATTAATTGATTCAAACCACAGGAACAACACCTGGTCACCGGGCCAAGATTGGCACACTGAGTCAATCGAGCCAAGATTCGATCATTGGCTACCCGAGTCACAGTCACTGTTGAGTCAAGATTGGGTCCCGAATCTTTCGAATCAACCCATGAATCAAGTTTAGGACCAAGCCCATATTTCGTGAAAGTTCTTCACTTTGCAGAAACTGAAGACAACAGAAGAAATGTATTTCATGAAATATTTTTACAAGCATTTCAAAAGTGTGTTTCACTTTGAAAAGTTTCAAAATGTGTTAAACACATTTACTCTGCACTCATAAATTTCTGCAAAGTGCATGAAGAATGCAGATTGAAGAGGAAATAGGGCCCTGGCCACGAAACGTGACTCGGTTTCAGCTCTAGTTCCACCTTGGTCCATTGAACTGAGTGGTTCGGAACCCACTTTAGGAAAACTGTAGGTCACGTCCTAAGAAGCTCACCAGTATATTTAGGACGTTAATATAAGTTCAAACCTGAATTAATATATGATTGATTTTTTAAATAATAGTTTAAAATTTTATTAAAAGAAATGGAAAATACTCGTCTGGTTTGTGGGCAGGGACGAAGGTACAATTCCATCGCTCGTAGGCACCCTTTCTTCCCTAATTTGTTCGCATCCAGTTTCATCCTTGATAAAATTTAAAAGAAGGTACCATCCAACATCCTCTTCTCCAAGTTATCTGTTATCTCGGCCATGGCCATGCCTAAAGGCTATAAATATTTAAATGAAGACTCATGATTAATTCATAATTTAATTTAGATTTATAGGATTAATTTGCTATCTCCCTGGGCTAGCGCTTTTGAGGGGAAAGGTGACCATTAGTGTTTATTAGGTCTACTTCGATCTCTGTGCATTACACACAAAATGTTTTACCAGCACGTAAGACTAAAAGTTTTTTTTTTTTCTACCATTTTCCACAGAAGAAAATATTTCCGATAGAACGGAAATGTTTTAAAATACATTTTCATTCATATTTCCAAAAGGCAATATTTTAGAAATTAACAGAAAACATTCCTTGCTGTGTGGGTGGTTATAATCATTTGAAACTATTGGAATGTTTCAGTTAAAATATAAAAAATCTACCGTTTTGAACTTGCCCAATCATTTGGTTAATAACCTCCAAGTACTTCCTAATAGATTGACTAATTTGAAAGAGGTATCTGGGACGTAAGTTTACTCTTATCAACTTTTCTTATCTTGTTGAGATGGATGTAGTGATACCGAAGATACCTAATTTGTTTTCCCAGAGAAAGAGTTCGGGTCACTTGAGGTCATGAAAATGTTCCCTTCAGGTCAAAAGTTGGTATTTCCTGGTGTAATTCATATGGTATTTGCACAGCGATACTCAGTGAAAGTTAACACAGAATTCCAATTCAGCTCCTGGTTTGGTAGTTTCCCAATATGTTGCAACAACACGTATTCATTCATTCATCGATGTTAAGGGGAAAAAAGTGTAAGCATATAATGGAGTTGATTAACTATAATGACAGCCCGTTATAACTGCGTACAATATACCTCGAAACTCTCTAACGTTAATTTGAAACAAATGAATTTAATTGAATTTCTATGGCATGGGTATGCGTTATGACTCAAGTACGTCACACATCGGAAGAATGATATCTTCCGGCGATCATTTTTCCGGGTTTAAAGATGGGAAAGATACCGGCCACAGCTTATATTGTAGGCCATTCGTCTAGCAAGATTAGGAAACACCAAGGACTAGGTGTAGCGGAAACACCAAGAATTAAGGTGTAGGTCCGGACCCCGTCCCCTCCCAAATTCATAGTTTTATGCAGAATTAGTATATATTTTAGGTGTAATTTCCTACCCATACACACCTTGGACTCAGTGGCGGTTCAAAGATTTTCATGAGGGTGGAGGGGCACAGAAATACACATTTTTAGAAAATTTCCCGCTAAGTGCATTTTTAAACTATACATTTATGTTTCCCCTCATACTGCAAAGTATTATGTAATGAAATATAACCGATATCTAAAAAATATTATATTTCTAGGTAAATTAGATTTCTCTGGAAATAAATCGAAGCTTTCTCTGAGATAAATTATTGGAATAATGCCATAACAAATACATTATATTCCCTTGAGGGGGCGCGCGCTCCTTCTCTGAATCCTCCACTGGATGGCAGTAGGATTCGAACTTGCGTGAAGCACAACACAACAGGTCTTCGATACTCTCTTCTTGTGTTTATATTTGTATTTTCACGATTTGAGGAAATGCTATGTGCAAAATCCGCCATTTTCTTTCAAATGGGCCAAATCCCTGTGGCCCAGTAGGTACGATTACTGGCTTCGAATATGCGCTTGAAAGATGCTGCTGGTTTGAGCCCCGCACACGCCGGTCATCCTAACAAAGATTCCCAGGCATGTACCTAGAAGTTGATTTTGGGAGGGATCCACGAACTTAGACCAAGGGTACAAACAGTGACGATTCAAGAGAGGGGGCGCGTGCCCCCTCAAGGGGAAATAATTAATTTGTGTAGCATTATTGTAACAATTTATCTAAGAAAAAAACTTTGATTTGTTTCCAGAACAATCTAACTTACCTAGAAATATCATGTTTTGGAGATATTGTAGTCATATTCCACGATATAACACTTTCAAATTCGAGTAGAAGCAGTGATTCCGCCAGACCAACCGTGTGGAGGTGTTTAATCTCCAAAGTCTCGACAACACCCCACAACTTTAAAATTTTGCTGTAAAAAATCGATGGAAACCGTACAAAACTTCACTTACACCCTCCCCCCAAATTGAAAATTGGTTTTGATTTTACACACCCAAACTGAAAATCATGGCTGAAACTTAGGAAAGGTTAAAAAACTCACTTAGACGGAAAATATCAAAAATGTCCCTCGTCTATTCTACCTGCGCCCCCTCCTCAGGAAATCCTGTATCTGCCCCTGCTGCCAGCATACATCCTGTCTATTAACTTAGAAATAATAAGATATCTAAAGGCCATATAGTTTAAGTTTTTTTTTAGATAAGTTTATTTTTTTAAAGTGAGAAAGGAGTTTTTTTTTTGCTGTAGAAAGGGCAGTACATGCAAGAAGCAGCACAGCGATAATTTAAATATATTTTCAGACATATAATGTACCTTTTTTGTCCTATTGTAATTCCTAGTTAATCACTGGCCGGAGCCGGATTAAAGAGGTGGAGGATAAAAAGGCTGAAGCCCTCTAGGGTCCCCACTGGTTCAGGAGTCCCACCAAATGAAAATCAGTAACATATGTAAATGGTAATAACAGGGGATAAGTCACAGGTACCCTAACAGAGTCAGTAGATCAAGGCCCTCAAAAAATAGCTTATCAAGCAGTGCCACGAGTAAAGGATATGTTCAAATGAAACGTTTTCCTGTTGCTTTCTATTATTAGATAGAAACTGATCTCTTATAGCCACGGTGACTCAATGGTAGAGCGCTCACCTCTGGTGCTTGGGGTCGACGGTTCGATTCCAGCTCATGCCATATCGTCTTTGTAGTGGACAAACAACGTGTGCGTAGGTCTTATCGGGCTTTTCTCATTTCTTCCCATTTTCTTCATTCCACTAATTTCCCCATGATCATCCATACGGCCTGAGCCAAAGATGCCAAAAATGCCTTAAGGGAAATCTAAGGCAACGATCTCCAACAAAAGATGGCAGAACTACCTCCGTATATGTCTAATGTATTTTCACTGTAACACGAAATATCCTTTCTGTTCTTATAAATTCAAGCCTAGAGAGTTCGAACTTTCAGGGATGAAAGTTTATAACCAGTTCAAGAGCATGACCGATGCCAATTTTTAATTTTCGTTTTTGTTCATTGTTGAAAGAACTTCATTGTTATAGGTTTCGATATTCACTACAACAACGAAGCGATTTCAGTGATGAACAACAGTGATACAAACAATGAAGGAAAACGATAATGAAAAATTGGCATCGATCATGCTCTTGAATTGGTTATGAACTTTCTTACCTGAAAGTTTGAACTCTAGGCTTGAATTTGTAGGAGCAGCAAAGAAATTTCGTGCAACGATAAAAATACATTAGACATATACGGAGATAGTGCTGCCATCTTTTGTTGGAGATCGTTGATTTAGATTATCCTTAAAATAAAATTCTAATTCAGAGAGAGAGAGAGAGAGAGAGAGAGAAATCTAACTTTTTCTCTTTTTACGTGCTTTTCTTTAGTTCACAATGGCTCGTGGTGTCTTCAAATGTAACGTTAACTCATTTCCCGACGTCATAGAATAATGAAATTTTGTACAGAGACGTAAATCGGGTGACAATACAATACGCCATTGTTACTTTCATATATTTATATATTTTAAAAGCTTTTTTTTTTTTTTTTTAAATATTATGGACTTCTCTATCCTAAAATAAATGCTAACCTGCAATGATATTGGTTTGACTGGTTGCAGAACACTTTAGGATTTGGGACACAAATCATTAGCTTGAGAAAAAAAGTATCTGAACACCGAAATATCTCGAAAATAAAAAAACTCTTTAAAGACATACTTTTCTTAAACAATTCGTACTAGAAATTAAATAAATAATTTTGTTTAAGTATGACAAAAAAGAAAAGCATGCTACACTCAAATTCAAGAATTTATAAAGTGACTCTATATTAGAGGGCGACCCACACAGTAAAAAATAGCTGTGTTAATTCAACACAATGTGGTGTCCCAGCGTGACTACCACTTTTTATGTTAAATCAACACAACACACGGTGTTGATTTCGGTACTGGGAGAAAAGTTACAGCTGCAGCAATATTTGAACATGGGTTATAGAGTTAGAAGTCCAGTATCTTACCGTCTGGGCTAAATCGCCAGACAGAAAAAAAACACTAGATTCAAACAGTACAGAGAATAAAAAAAAATGTTGCTGACTCCCTAAACACGACGAACAAAGTTACTCTCACGACTTATGCCAAACACTCTTTTCCATTTGTCAAGTGGGGATCAGAATTCTCATTCATTGAAAATATGTTCAATTTCTACGAAAGCAAGAGCAGCATTTGATATGTTGTTACGATAAGAAAGCCGTAATGCTGGTCAAGTGTTTGACTGTCGCCATCTTAATTGCTGGCTTTCATAGAAATGAAACACTCTCAATGAATGGGAATTCTGGTTCCCAGTTGACAAATAGAAAGTGATTAACCCATGCGATAAGTCGTGCAAGTAACTTAGTTTGTGTTGGGGGTTCAGCAACATATATTTGATCCCCTGGCTACACTGAAGAATCTAAAGTGTAGTCGTTTAATTCAAATGTTGTTCAATATATGTCGTTTGCATCTAGTGTTTTTTCTGTCTGACAATTCAGCCAAGTCGGTAAGACGCTCGATTTCTAACTGAGCGAACCATGTTCAAATCTCGATGCAGTCTTAACTTTTTTCTCTCAGTACACTGAGATAAATTTCCGTAGAAATTGTACGTATTTTCTAGTTTGTTTTTTTTTTGCAACACTATTACATCTAGACCTTGTAACATAGCGGAGAATGTTAAATTATATGGTCATTTTACGTACACTCATGCTCAAAAATTTTTTCGCATGTCTTTATTTGACAGTTTTTGACAAATAATATTTTTCTCCTTAGTTTTTGACGTTCGCTTAATTGTTATACTTGTAAAGTATGTAAAAATGAATATTTCCTGAAATTTTGTCACAGAAATATTAATAAATAACGAAACTAGAAAGAAAATATTTAAAATTGAGAAATAGTCGAAAAATTTCTGTCAAAAAATCAGAAATTTGACAACATAGGGAAATTCGCAGGGAAATTTAGAGGACAAAAAGGGAAATTGTTTTCGCTCGCCGAAACAGTCCATATCTTTAGCGCTACCTGAAACTGAAAATAGAGAAACGTTGACTCAAATGAACATTACGCAAACAAAGATTCAGATATAATGCATGCGCTATATAATCATGTGACAGAAACTATTATATTCCCCAAAATGGAGCGAAAAAACTTATAAAATCTCATTTAATTTTCGAAGTGAAGACTGTC